>VKOC01000005.1:44456132-44469470 GCA_009364415.1 Spea multiplicata
AGGAGGATCCAGGTCCCCTGTATCGCTGCGGGGGATCTGGATCTTAGTCTCATAGTCAGACCTATTTGAGGTCTGATTATAAGATGACCCCGATTATAAGACGGGGGGTATTTTTCAGAGCATTTGCTCTGGAAAAAAACCTCATCTTATAATCGAGAAAATACGGTATTTGTGGCTGTTACAATGGCCTAATGGCCGGAAGCCATGTGCTGGTGCAGCTTGCCCTCACGTGTCTTTTACAAATCAAGATGCACTAGCGCACTTCAGTTATGACATGATGCGAGCAGTATGTTTGAATGATGCATACATATCCTGCAGGCGGTCACAAATCACTTTGGGCTGGTACTGTGGGATCCTACTTTCAAAGCCTTACTTGAATTGTATGGCGTTTTCATGGCACTGGAATAGGCAATAGTTGAAGGATACTTGTGCTGAGGTTACTACTGAAACATTTTTCTGCAGTAACTCCTGCAAAGATGCACGTGAAAGCCAGTATAAACAAGCAGGTAAAAAATCACTATGCTAGCGATACAAGCAATTAGGGAAGCACTTTTCCACAGCTGTGCTTCTTTCTGCTGCTGCTGTTAGTTCCTCATGGTTCCTGGCAAAATGTGAGTTTCACAGTCCCTCATTCCATGTCCCCAAGAAGCATAAGAGCTACAATCCATTCCTGATCAGGTGGAAGTATAAATAGTACAACAAATAGTACCAACAATACATTTTGGTTCTTAGTATCAAGTTGGTCAACTTCATGGAAGGCCACAACTTTTTTTTTTTTTAATTGTCACATGGAGAGAGGGAAGAGATTTGTGTTATTGCGAGTTATGTCTTCATGCTTTCCTATGCCTACCTAGGCTGCAGGAAGGACGGCTCCGTCCCACTGGCCCCATACAGACACATATAAAAATGAATGTGGAAGAATTGATGACCTAGTAGAAAGCGCGCCAACACATTTATGCATGGGGCTCTGTACCATTTACGTTCACAAATACATCTCTATTCAGAGAGCAAATGTTTTCCATCCTCCCCTGTATAGTCAATGTGCATAATTAACCGTACTTTTCATTAAAGAAAAGCCTCGATCAAATCCGATCTAATTCTGAGAACCTTTGATTTTTTTTTAAGACCGAATGACAAACCTATAATTTGACTTATTTCATCGTGTCTGTTATTTATTATGCTTCTTTATACATATACTTAACCCGACACTAATTTATTATTTTTTTTTGTAACTGTAAGGGTTTTTTTTAATCCGATTAGGTATATAAGTGAAAACATTGTTGTTATTATTGTTATTAGAAGTAAGTATTTGTAACTGGAATCCCATGACTCTACTTACTAACATAACACTTAATTCAACTTGAACATGAAGAAAGACAATTTTCATTGTTAATTCCTCTATGCTGTGACATTCTTTCCTCACTCTCTCCTTGGGATTTACTTTTGGAGATATATGAATCATCAGTCAAAAAATGATATTAGCTTTCTTGCATTTGACATATAACGCACAGTGATATTTGGTTAATGTAAAAATATCAGAATTAAACACACATCAATATTTTTAATTACGTTTACTTGTAAAGCTCCGCTTCAGTAATTTTTTGGTAGGAGATGGTAGGAAATTATCTATAGAAAATTATGCCTATTCATGTTTTTAAATATATATAATGATAAATAACAGGCATCGCCTTACAAGCAGCTAGCAGCTAGTTCATAAATAGGCCCAATAGATCTTCTACAAGATAAAGATAGTTAGATCCCATACCTCTAAAAAGAGATCTTTGTATCTCCATAGTAAATACCTAGATGTCTCTAGGGAACTTGGCTTATGGTGAAGCCAGATATGATTTTGTTAAATTGTGGAATGAGTATTCATTTTTGAATTGGTGTGCATTCAAGTGGCCATTGTCCTTGTCCTAACAATCTGTAGACAAAGAGTTTAAGCATGCTTCCATACTTGGGCTCCATTCACAAATTATTAACCATTAAAGACTACTGGAGAAAGATTCATATTCTCAAGGATCTGAAGCAGGCATCATGTACCCTTAAAGCCCTGTACTTACTGCTGAGTCCATCAGAGAAGCTCCACTTATTACAAAATGCTGTGTCTGGTAGTCACGATTGCCTTGCTTTTAATATCATACATTCACCATTATTTAATTTAGAATAGTTCACTTAAATTACTATTGAAGGTCCTCTTTGTTTAATTCATTTTGTAATGTGATTCAAGCAGAAAAGGAAATTCTACATATTTTTATGCTGATGCTTTTTATATCTTTTATATGTATGCATCAGTTACTGTAATTGGTAAAGACAGATGATATTTTATACTGCATTACACTGTATGTTTAGATAAAATTTCAGCTACATTGTTGAAACTGATGGGGAAAGCACACTCTTTTTGACAGCACCCTTTAATCCAGTGGCATGAATAGATGTGTGCTGTGTGTAATAAATGTACTTTGACGTCACATTCAGTAGCGGTTTAGATGGTTTGCATTTTACAATGTTAACATGTCCTCTAGCTAAATTATAATTCTAATATATATATAATATATATATATATATATTATTTATATATATATATATATATATATGAAACTAAGCTTATATTAACAGACCAGGAGTGACACCATAATAGAAGACTACATTGGGGAGGCGGGATCCGCCAAAAAAACTTGCGGGGTAAAGGAAGATGTTGACAATAACTCTAATTCTGTAGGCTTCATGTATGCATATGATATGTTCCTGTATTGCTATTCAACCAGGGAAAGTGCATAGGTGACTAATGGATATGGGATAACAATTGCTCTAAGACTACTTTAATTTCATGAATCTGGACCACTAATAATCTTTTGAATGGGCTTGCCTCACCAGGCTCATTGATACAAAGAAAACAACTTTATGTTTATGAGATTATTGCATTAAAGTTATATATCTAGTTTATTTTGTACTCCCAGAATAGACTTTTAGCGTACAGTTTCTATGTCCTTGGTAGTCATCCAAGACAATTCCACTTTTGATCCTCCCTACAGCCATGTCTGAGTAGCTACCTCCTGCCTTGGAGAGTCATGCATATAAAGCAGTTGAGATGCAAAATGCGTTTAAACAGACAGGTCACAGTAATAGTAGGCATATTCACCGTGATGGGACTGCCAGTTGTGTATGAGGTGTGCAGTGGAGTACCCTAAGACTTGCATGGAGCAGCATCCCTGTGCTAGCATACTGGGAAAAGATCACTCATTGGGTCCCTACTCAATGAGCTGGTTGTGGAGATCAGAGATTCCTCTTCTAGCCTACCTATTTGAACTACAGGATTCGATGCCTAGCTAGCTCAGACCTCCATATTTTCCATGCTCTGAGCTCTTAGAAGCAGATCTCCCATATATCATCATGTTCCAGCTCTCAGGACAGAGGACAGCCAATGTGAGGTCAGGGTCAGGTCTAGATCAGTGCCTTATATAAATACAGTGAATAAAACGCATAAATGAAACATACAAGGTTCACTTTGGGGGGGGGGGATAATAACATAATAGTAAATACATATTTGATAATAATATTACGAATTTAAATGCCCCCTCGGCAACCAAACATAGAAATCTTGATTATTTCAGTTGACAAATATTGTACGATATTTTATAATGAAAATGATTACATGGACTTAATCTTTATTGAATTATTTCTATCCTGGCAATCCCTTTGTAGGATTCCGAATCAATTGTATCCAGTGTGGTTTAAAATCAATATACCACAGACAAAATGACACTATAAAAGAGTGAGTGATAAAAAAAAATACAATACCTTCAGGGAATGATTTAAACTTCTTAATGTGGGTTTAAAAATAGACACATCTTCACGTAATCCCTTTTCTGAATACATGGATAAGCAGCTACTGAATTGCACAGTGCTGAATGTTAATTAGAGATTTCTATGACTTTTCATCCCTGACAACTGTTTTTAAAATTAATGAAACTCGGTGCTCTCACAGGTAATGCCAACAATTAATGGAAAATTATTTCGAATTTTTTGACTTCACGTTATTGGTTTGGATTAGTTGTAGTTATAATAAGACATACAATATGGGGGGAAAACAATTGATTTTGTGTGAAAGCGTAACAAATATGAGCTTTAATGATACTTAATACTTATGTAATCCGCCAACGCCGTTATGGCACTCCATTTAGCTCTCTTGTCTCTCTATAAATTTGTTGGTTACGTTTTGATTTCTCAGCTTCGGCTGAGGACTCCATCTGCTCAGGCTGTGTGATGCCTACATGGAACCTCATGAATCAATCGATGCAGCTTCCGCCCTTCCTATATTAGAGAAAGTGGTAAAAGATTAGGAACCTAGTAGGATACATTAAATAAAGAGTAATGTTTACAATCTATGTATTAGATGTGTAATATGTGCATAGAGGGTTTATAGTGCCTTTGAGGATCTATAGTGCCTTTGAGTTTGAAGGTGGCAGCATGATATTATTAATACATGCAGATTCCTATACTTGAAGTACGACCCTAACCTGTGGATTTGTTAATTGTATTTTGTGAGCTTTTGCTTGTTTGTTTAATGGCATTGAAATAAATGTTTTGTCTGAATTGTTTTGGGTCCACTTGCACAAATCTGCTAAATGTACTACCTACTGCTTTCCTGACTTTTCTTCCCCATCTGTAGTCTTCTCTCTCTTGCTGCACACCACAGGGACAGCTTCTTCCCCCATTTTTGGTATTAGGAGCAGAGACAGACAGGGTAGCGGAGACAGGGTTGTGGTTGTCGGAGAAGGGAGAATGAGAGAGTAAGGGGAAAAAAACAAGAAATTTAAGTTGGAAGAGCTCAGCGGAGAAGGTAAGGAGACATTCAGAGAGTGTATGAGTGCGAGATAGAGAAAATGAGCCAAGAAATGCGTTTGAAGCAAGAAGAGAGAGCTTCTCCTAGACATTTTTGAGAGCGTTCAGAGGAGAGCTACTAAAATGGTAAATGCTTTGCAGGATGAAAATTATCAGGACATGGGATCACAACTCACATGGCTTGCAAGAGGGGGAGATGAGATGTGATAGAAACATTAAATGAATTTAATACATTTAACAAAGTACATGAGGAAAGTTGAATTCAACGGTGGAGAATGAACAAGAGATCATAATCTAAAACTGGAACTTCAGAGGTTTAGATTTAATGTAAATAAGCTTTATTTTACAGAGAAAATGGTAGATGCAGAAAATGGAACAACCTCCAGTCAGAAGTGGTGTAGGCTAATACAGAAAGAGAATTTAAACATGCGTGGGATAGCCATAAAGATATCCTGAAGATAGCATTGAAGCCAAGACCATGGGCTAATTAAGGTCTGGGTCTTTACATCAGGAAAGATGGACTAAATGGTTCTTATCTGTTGTCATATTCTATGTTTCTATGAATACCTTTCTACACCTTATGGGTCAAATGTTAATGGAACCCACAGAATTTCGCTATCAAATAATCAAATAATCATTTAGTGGTGCCACCTGGAATGAACAAAACAATGAAAAATCTCTATCATTTGGACATTATGATTACTCATCTTACTTTAAAACTGTGAAGGCTTAAACCACTGTCTTTTCTTATAACGCTCATTTTGTAATTTTAATTTATTCTTAACATCTACATTTTTGTAATCCTTAACCAGAATTCCAATCTCTCCAAAAAGTGAAGAGTGCTTACAAATGCCTATTATTTCCTGGTTTTAATGATGAACAAGTGTTACATTTGCATTTTATGTCTGGACAAAAATCATTATATGTACTGAAAATAAATCCCAAATGAAACATTTAAAAAAATGCTAATATAACTTGTACAATTGTGTTGTCTGTTAGTTCCTTCTAGTAGTATTTTACATACATTTTTCTTATTTGGTATGATACAAGAACTAAAATAAATATATGTATACGTATCCATATTATTTTTAATTTACTGCTATATCAATAGATTTTTTGTCTTTTTCTTTCTTTGATTTTACATGAATATTTACATTTTTATATATTGTTTATATCACATGCTTCCTAGATGTGTATAAATACACAACTTATTTTGACTATAAAGAGGCATCTGTATGGTGTAATTTTTGGTGCTATGGGAAATTTCTTTAAGAAACTAATCTACTGCAAGGACCTTTTATTTGTTGACAAACTGGATTATCAGGCATTTGTGAATTTAAGATTAAAGACACATCTATGTTACACATTCATTAAGTATAAGATTATATTGTATCTGCTTCAACTCCTTCATAAATACCACACATTGACTTATTGTATGGCTGAGCTGATTGTTAGGTTAGGGATACTCTGCTCTGACTCTGCTCTGACAGCATTCTTCCATCCTGTGGATCACAGCCAGAGCTTACTTAGAAGATGTCCTGATGCCCCAGAGATCTGTCCTTCTGCAACTCCTTGGCACAGTTCAGTAAAACAGGACAATCTATCATGTTTGCAAACATACTTCTCATAGTGTCCTCATGCTCTGTATGGACTCAATGTATGGATATGATCCATGGTCCCAAACCACTGCTTCGGCCTTTTTTGTATTGTCTGCAGTGGATCCAGAGACTGCAATATGTAACTGTCATGTATAATCCACTCTTTGTCTCCATTTGACTTCTTCCTGGAGCTTTGTGACTGCACAATGTTCCTGTAAGCAGGAACACAAAATGCCAGGGCCTCTATGCATCGTGCTCCCTCTCCTCAAGTATGTGTCATGGTCAGAATCACAATTTCTTTGTCCTGGACTATGTTGTGTTGCCTGATGTATATGAAACCAATTAAATGTACCATATTTGCATCAACACCAAGTGTTAAGAAAAAACATATTCCGGCAAATGAGCCAATTCCAAATTGTGCGCCAAGATGACTAGGGAGATCCCTAAAGCCAAAAAACCGTAACAAAGGTGTCTCAATCTGGACACCTGCTGCTTACGAATAAATACATAACCCACAACATTTTAGGCAGGGGCATGACCATCCATCTACCTTACCCATATGGCCACCTGTGAATAATGGTTGGGATCTGTGCTGCAAAATGACAGATCTCATTTAATAGTTCAGCTTTCTGCTCAACCAGCCCATGATTCCCACTGCCTACAAAAATGGGACCGCGACGGTGTCTGCCAGGACAGCGGAACAGTGCCTGAAAAATCATGGCTGTCCCGCGAAGAAGCTTTTAGCTGCAGTAAATAGGATCTAGCCATTCGCCTGAAAAACTAAAAGTATTTTATATACTATGGGCGTTTCACACTTGCTTAATATGCGTATATACCTATAAAGTCAATAATACCAATCTAATATATGTCTGCATGAAAACAACAGAAATATGCAAAAAACATTCACTGTACATTATATCAACTGTTCACTCATGACTGCCTTTCTTCCTCTTTTAGCTTTTTTCATAAATTAATCAAAACAGAAGAAAGGAACTAATCCTTTGGCATACATTACTGCCAGCAGCTCTTTTTACATTACTTCCACAGCAGTTGTTAATTATAATACAGAGTTCCTGATGGTTTCAACACTTTCAGCAAGGGCAGAATTAAGGTCATATGATTGCATGGCGATGGCTAAAATATCAAGGGCTTTTCTTTTGGATTGTCTACAAAAGTATGTTTTGTAGAGTCCAGTTCATAAGAGGCAAGATGATAAAAAGTGAATATTATTACTTGGATGACATGATGTCAGATGTTAAAAATAAAAACCCCCAAAAACTTTCTGCTTCAAAACTTTAATGAAGTTTTACCAACAACTTTTACGCAGAAGTGTAAGAGATTTATGTGTATCTTGTGTTATTCATTTTTATACATCGTCTATGACTGATAAGGTTTTTACTCATTTTTGTTAATGATAATGGTAATATTTTTTTTATTTTTCTACATGAATATCCATGTCATTTTTCTTAATGTGCTTCACCCAGTTATATTATTAAATGTATAGCAACCAGCTAGCCTGAACACCCCCCCACTGTCATCCGTATTAACCCTTACTCCATATTTTTAAAGCATATTTGTAAGTGGTGTATTTTGCAGTAGAACACCTGCCACAGTATCAAGCAATATCAAATAAACATTAATAACATGTATTCAGAAATTCAGAAATGTTTGGGAAAAAAAGTAAATTATGAGGAAGATAACAGTAACTGTATATTTGATATTAAGTAGAAAGCAAGGGCATATATCATTGGAAGTAATACTTTATAATTCAAAATATGATATATATTTGTTTAATGGAATTAAAAAACAATTTTCTACTCAGCTGACACCGACCAACACTATATTTAACTGTTTATTACCTCCCCGCTGTAAGAAGCCTCAGGAAAACTCTAGTCCTTTTTTATTTTAATTACATTATATTTATTTATCGTGCACAGCGGATTCCATAATGTTTTACAATAAGGAACACTGCAAAATTAACAATAACATTAAAAATGACAATATACGATTTAAAAAAAAAAAAAGAAAAAAAGATTAACACATGCTAAGACATACTGGTACAGAATAGAATAGCCATTAATGACACAAAACATAACATGCAGAGGTATTATGAGTTAATTATAAAAAGGAATTCAAATTCAGTCAATATAATTTATGGTTACAGAACAGCCCTGTCTTCTTACTTCGAAGTGGGCCACAAACGATTCTGTTTTTGTAGGGACGTTCTGTTGGGGCGTTCCATTAGTGCTGTTAGGGCGTTTCAGTAGCACCGTTGAGGCGTTAAGTTAACCCTTGCAGGGCATTTTGTTATCTCTTGCCGAGCATTTCGTTAGAGATTGCAGGGTGTACCGTTAGAGATTGAAGGGCGTCTTGTTAGTGCTTTTGGGGCGGTTTGTTGCCCTCGTTTGTGCATTTCACTGCACCTTGTCTACTCTCTCACCTCACTGGATGTTCCTCTCTGTGCCTTCTGACGCTTCACTCAGCATTCCACCTCTTTCTTTCATCTGTTCGTCTTGGCACATGGGCAGGGTAAGGGGGGGGCTTGTCGGGGGATTATATCAAAAGTCTCAATTCTCTATATTCTCTCTTTCCTATCCCTACCACAAATATGCTTTTAACTAGTATTTGATGGATTTGCTGTCATTCCTTGTTTTGTTGTATGTAAAAATTGATCATCTCGGCAACCCCCTGGAATCTGAGTTTATATGCTTTTTAGGCATGCTTCCCTTTCTGATTTTTTTGTGAAAGTACACATATGACATCATGGTAATGACAGCCCTCGTCAATTTCTGCTATGTAAAAGACTTGGACCTTGATCTTGATCTCAGCATGTACATCACCTCAAACCACGGCACACTTAAGCTACACAACATTAGTTAGTGTTACTACTAAGCAAGCCTCATAAGTGCAAATCAATAAAGATATCATTTACACAAAAATGTCAGAACAAAATGAGTGCCGTAGCATATCGCTGATCCACGTCATGATTGTTGCAAGCTGGCTCTATTGATATAAACGGCCGGAGCACGTGGCTTTGTACTTGGAAGTTTGTTTCGTCATGTCTCTGTGAAACTCAACACTTTGGTTGCTGTTCTTGCCCCCGAAGGGTTTCGACTCAGCGTGTTCTCCGTCTTGTGCTTTAATTTGTATTTATTTCATATTAGATCCTGCAGTGTCAGCTTCAAAAGGTATTTTATTATGTTACCTTTCTAGGAAGCCGACGTAATTTAAAAAGAGCTTAAAATGTGACAATTTACAGACTAAAAAATAAATAGCAGAAACCAAAAGAGACATAATGAGATATTTACTTTTTATTGGCTATTTATTGGTATATGTGTGTTGTTCAAACCTCTCACGATTAACACAGTTGAAATGTTGATTATAATAAACGGAATAAAATAAATATTTAATTGCACGGATATGTATATAGTATTTCAATGATACATTGGAATATTATTCTGTATTTACTAGTTATAAGAGTCAAATTTTTCTTGTTAATATGCCAATTAACATTTACTTATTTCCCATGCCAGGCATTTCTCAGAAACACATTTAATTTCCTTTTACTGGGCTTTAGAAATCATAATTTATTTCCTGAATCACAAATATATTTTTTTTAATGTTGACTATTCTATGTCTTATTACTTTATTTGCCATCATCGAAGAGTAGTTATTGAAGGACATTTGCAAAAGCGAATGAAAATAAAATTATTAAGAGATTCTTTTTTTTTTTCCTAAAAATATATAAATTAGTTTTAAAAGGAACTAAAGATTATCAAGGTCTGGTTCGTAGGCAGTTTACGGCCTTGGTTTCAAAGAGTGTGAGCAAATGAGAGATTACATGAGAAATGAAGAAATAAATTGTATTCAAGGTAAATTTTTGTCTTGCTAATTTATAACATTTGCTGTAATATTTCCATTTAGGAAACAAGGTATAAATACAAAATACAAGGCTAAGCTTAAGGAGCCAAAGTGCATTATTAGATGCACCAAAGCACTCGATGAGACAAAATATTAAAAGAATAAAATGAGAAACAGTTTGTTACTAGTGAGGCACCTGAGGGATCAGCACTGAACCCCATGCTTTTTAATATTTTTTATTAGCCAAATTACAAATAGTCTTAATGGTATGGTATATGTTTTTGAAGAGGATACACAGGTCTGCAACCGGGTAGACAGTCCTGGTGCAATAAAATTAAATGGCTAATGATTTAAGTAAATTGGAAGATGGCAGCTGCAGTTTAATGTTCATAAATGTAAAATAATGCACTTGGGAATGTAAAATTTGAAAGGATGAAAAATGTCAGAACATCTTTAATAATTTTTACTTCGCTGAGGGGTGGTAAAAAAGGAAAACAGCCTCCCAGCAAAAGTGGTATAGAGGCTAATATCGTGAGAGAATTTAAACATGCATGGGATAGGTATCTATGATGAAACCAAGGACTGGTTAAAGCTACTACAGGAAAAATGGGCTCACTGGCTATTATGTTCTGTTCTCAAATTGTATGTTTCTAAATGTTTCTATTTCCAGGTAAACCTAGCTATATGCATCTGTTTACTCAATGAAGGCTATTATTTATGTCTCTAAGGACAGTCTACTGTCCTTATCATGTTTTCCTCCCTCATTGTCTATACTTGTTTCTCTATAGTAATTTGTTGTACTTTGTAGTTTGAACAATACAAGAAAAAAATAATTTGTTCTATTTTGGAAAGAAATATATTTAACTAGCGTGTTGGATTTGATGTCATTGTTTGAAACATTCCATGGTTTTCTATAATGATTGCAACAAGCTTCACTAAATATGGACACCTAGGAACGGTTAAAATGAGCAAGACCCTGTGATGTTTAAAATAAGTATTTTAAATACCTATACCCACTGACAATATGATTTTGAATCAATTAATACCTAGCTGGATAAAATTAAAAACAAAATTAGGCCTTTGGAACAAAATTACTAGACATGTAGATATTAAAATCTTAGAACATTGTATGGCCGACTTAACTATTACGGAGTGGAAAAAAAGAGGAATTAATTATATTAGAGATTTAGTACCTAACAATAATGTGAAACCCTTTGAGCAATTAAAATCTGAATTCAACTTACCAAACGATGATATATTTAAATATTTAAGGGTTAAAAACTTTTTAAAAAATCACTGTATCCTAGATAAATAATTAGTAAACATAAAAGTGGTTCAAATATTTGATCAAAGGAAAATTAAAAAGGGTGCATCAAGATTCTTGGAGGTTCTTCAAGCAGAAAAGCATCCGATAAAAAAATATAAAACCATAAAAAAATGGGAAAACCTATTAAAAACTCAGATTAATCCAGAGGATTGGTATAAGGCTTTTAGAAACGTTTCCAAGGCGGTAAGAGATCTATCTTTATTTGAATTACAGTTTAAGCTTTGTAATAACTGGTATCTAACCCCTAAAAGACTATCCTATATATATCCTCAACATTCTACTACATGCTGGAGATGCGGAGTAGAAAAAGGAAACTATTTGCACATGTGGTGGTATTGTAAAAAAATCAGACATTTTTGGGACATAGCCTTCGATTTTTTAAAACACACGATGAATGTTATATTCAAAAGAGAACCAACAACAGCATTGATACACCAAAGTTGGCCTTCTCTTACTTTGATCCAAAAAACATTTACGATACACTGTTTCTTAGCAGTTAAAAAAATAATTGCTAAATACTGGAAACAAGATGTAGACCTGTCTAGAGCCATATTGGTTTCACAGGTAAAATACCAAATAATAATGGAAGAAAAAGTTAGCTGGATTATAAATTCATCTACGAAAAATAAAAAAAATGTGGAATGATATATCTAATGTTGTAACAAAATCTCTTGAGATACCCCTGAACATATAATTGAATATAATTCCTGATCTCTCCTTAAAAACTTTCATTAGCCAGACCTGCACTCTAAAAGAATGTAATAATTTATGATACATATGCTAAATTAACAACCATTGTTAAGTCTTGTCTTTTGTATTTTGTATATTAAAATTAAAAAAAAAGGATTTTAATAGACAAACCGTTAACCAACCAAAGGATTTAAATAATGATCATAACTTCTGAGGAGATACAAACTAGTGAGAAAAATACCAGATTAGGTGGTAAGACATGAAAAATCACAAGATTGTTAAGAAGTCAGATGCAGCCAAGGAGGAAAAAAATGAGACTATCTTAAGAAAGACTGCATCGATCTGTATGCGGTAAAATGCATTGGAGTCCATGCAAAATAAACGATAATGTGCATTTATGATTTATAAACTAATGGAATGTATGTTTGAGTGTGAAATGCAAATCTCAATACTGTAATATCAAGGCAGATATTAAGGTAGGGATAATGGTTTAGATATTTGTATATTTTTTAAACCAGGGCCAAAAATGATTTGGACAAATGTTTTGTTCTGTGTTTGGTCATCAGTGTCACTGACGCTATATTCTGCAATATTAAACTGCAGCTGCCACACTCCCCACTATTTCTCGAAATACTTACCCGAGCTAATGTCTAATGTGCCATATGTGATGGCAAAATATTATGACAAAAAAGACACATTTTGATATTTTGCATATTATGCATTGGTATGTGGAACACTATTTGTGGTATTTGTTACATGATTGCACTGTACTCTTCTTCTCAAGTTTTTTTCTGACTATTCTCTTATGGCTCTTCATCTGCTGTTCAGCTTTGCCAATACCTCACCTGGCTCCTTACCCTTACATATCCAGTCATCACAACACGGCACCCCTCTTTATCTCTGTACTGGCTTTTCTTGTCGTGTCTTAACAACCTTCAGGGTTTGAGTTGTGATTTACCTATTCTCAGGAATTCCCAGGGCCGCCCATACAATGGGGCCGACTGGGGCAATTGCCCC
>VKOC01000005.1:44474749-44490075 GCA_009364415.1 Spea multiplicata
AATGTAAATCTTACAGAATTTCTGCTTTTACAGACCACAACACCCTCCTCAACCAAACCCGGTGTTGGTTTTCTACTACATGGTTGCTTTTTAATTAGATCTTCTGATGTAAGAGGTAATTTCTGGTCAAGACTTCTCTGACCTGCATTATGAACCCCCGTGAATGAATATACAACATAACTTCAACACAGCATCTAAAAAACCTATAGAACAGCTCTTTAATTCACTAAATTCTATATATTATGTCTCTATAGATATAATAGCCTTGTAGTGTGGTAATTGATGGCCATGCTGGGCAGTACTTAAAGCAAAAATGTGCTATGACTGGGGCTCTGCTGTATGCTCCATCCCATGTAACCAAGAATTCATACTAACAAGACTGTGTAGGGAGGAGAGGTGCAGTCATCTATGCGATGGTTCGGTGGCTTTTAGGTGGGGGTGCTGCTGGATAGTGTTGTGTGAGAGGGATAGACTTACAGTGCTGTAAGTGTAGGTCAGTATTGTGGAAACGAGAACACAAAACAAGCCGATGGAAGGTAGTAAAAAAAAAAAAAAAGGGACCAAAAGAAAAAAAAGAGGCTGATTAAATATATATATATGAGAACCATCATTAGACACATTCGAAATTTATAGTGGTCCAATTGATGCTTAGATTATCTCTCTGGGGTATAATTATAAGTGCAAACAATATTAGACTATTGTAGCCATAAAAAAGCTAAATGATAAGGCAAGAATATTTTTTAAATGTAAGAAACACAAGTTGTGTCCAATATCTAATTGGGGGGGTCATATAATTTATTTTATGGATTTCGAGTTCTCTAAACGTTTTTTTTTGTTCATATAATTCTAAAGGGAGTCTTTCCCTCATGCACGCAACTTATTTAGTGACCTGTTTTATACTCGGTGATAGAGGAGAAAATAATTAGTTAAGTCATTATTTTGATGACAGAGTATATCTATGCCCCCCTGAGGTGCTTTCCGAGCCTGATTTTGTTTCACAGGATAATTTTGGGAAATAAATAACTCACACAATTATTTTTTTTTCTTCCAAAAAAAGGATTAATTCCTGAGGGTAGGTGATATTAGGTTTTAATGCATTTTGTTTGTAAATGTCTCGGATGAACAGGCCTAATAACATGGAATTTTTACCAATTGCTTTCACAGGTTAGTGAAAAAAGAAAACAAAGAGCTATTTACTTATTTTGATAATTTAACTGTTTGAGTACGGTATGTTATCTGTGGTCTACACCTCTTACAATCAGCCATTTAAAATGAGAAGGCTGATGAGCCTAAATTGATTGTAAACTCACAAAGGCAGGGTCATCTTCTCCACCTGCAGCAGTAGTTTCTACAATTTTAATGTAAATGCAAATTTAATGTGAATTTTTGTTTCCCTTTCTGTAACATCAATATGAGATCAGCTGGTGGTCCTTAAAAAAAGTGTAATGCATTCTCCTCTTGATCACCAAATTGTCTTCTCAGGGTGGTAAACAAGCTCTGAGAAACCATAAATGGAGGTTAAATGTGAAGAGTCATGGAATGCCTAAACAAGAATGATTGATGAAGTGCGACCTATAGGCTGAAACAACAAATACATGTTTTCAAATAGTTGGATTCCTACTAGGACCTTTCTGTATATGAGCATTATGTCCACAAAACAAAATTATTGTTGTAAATCCTAGAACTTCATTAAATTACCAATATGTAAGGAGAGAAATGTTTTCTGGTGGACAAAGTCTTAAACTAGCTTCAAGGTGGGTTCCTTGACCTGAGCTCTACTCAGCAGTGTAGTGGCATACAGTATGTCGTCTTGTATAAATATTACCAAGTGCTGAACTTCCTTTAAACAACATGGGATTCATCTGGCATTGGTTACCATTAGTATTTTAATGTCTGGCCAAAGTGAGGAGGGCAAACTGGGATAGGAAGAGGGGTAAAGGAAATTGGAACAGGCAAAAGCAGTTCAAGGAGTCACATAAGCTTTCTGGAACTCAAGAGATCTTTTCTTCAGGTGGGACAAGAGACTTAGCCTGAGATGAGAGCCGCTTGGCCCACCCTTCTACCTATTGCAAAACCTTAAATCATACATGGTCCTTGCCTTTGTCTTATGTTCCAGAGACGTTACCAATGTTGAGAGACAACTGCACTTACATGACGGACCTCTCAATGATAAAACACTTATTCATATATTCTTCTTCTTGTTCTAACCTATGTTCACCTTACCTTAAGACTGCAAAAATAGGGTAAAAATAGGATAGGGAAAGACGAGGCTGCCGCAATAAGGGAAAGGTCCATAGAATACGTATTTGATTTTCTGAATACTCCCTCTGACGGTTTCATCAGAGACTATGGTGGAGAGTAGAGAAGGTCTCCAATAACCTAAAAACCATCCAATCCGCTCAAAAGTCTTCACTACTCTCTATTGTTTTTCCTTTTTTTCACATCCCAACCCAGCAGCCCCATATTGACCTGTATCATAAAGGTCAGGTTTATGATATATTATTTATATATGAAACTGAGTAATATGCATTAGGTCCATAACTCTCTTTCAGGTTGTGACACAAAACTCTAGAACTGGTGTTATCGCATTTTCACATAACATGGCTGCTATAGAGCCGACACCTTGTGATTTTTTACACCAGATAAAACTTATGCAGGACAGAAAATACATGTAGATAAAACCAGTATAAAGTATTGAATGTCCCCATACTAACACACCTGTGAGCAGCCAGCTAGCCTTAGTACTTTATACAAAGATCCTGGCAGGAATGCTGGGAGTATGAGGGCCGCGCTCATGAGCTTACAATCTAAAGGAATGATAAGGGCAATTGCAACAAAAGAAGGGGTAAAAGAGGGAAAGTAGCTCTCTTGTAGTTCTTCTTAGGGGTAAGTGGTTTCAGGATGCAAAAAAGTTGTATGAATAAAATGAACAGAGGGGTGAGCGGGTGTATTAGTGTCTGACTTAAGGTGTGGCTAGCATAGGCTTGTGATGTTAAATGTAAGCTACAAGGGTGGGGGGGTGCTGTTTTTGGAAGATTTCCAGAACCCCATTACTGAAGCTTCTTCCGGCCCCAGAGTCACAGTCTGGAACTGAATGCGTTGTATGTTACAACGACCTAATAATAGAAGATCTCCATCTCCAAGCATTGCTTTACCTACTAATAAGTCAACAATTCCTGTGTGAATACAGCTGTAAGTAATTCCAGGACAGAGGACAGCTTTAAGTGTTGACCAGTTAGGGGATCCATGACAAAGCTATTAGAACCACTTGCATTATAATAATTAGATTTTGCAGCTTTCCGTAAGCAGCTCTAACTATCTGAAAGTGCGATTATGATCAGGGTGACAGCTGCAGAGATCCGGAGCGACTCTGAAGACAAAGTACAAAGGCTGGGGGAGCACAAACCAATAAGCAAAATTAGGAGAATATGCCAACTTCATCTCCTACGTACAACCCATGAAAACGGCATTCTGGCTCTTCCCAAACCCCCATATGCAAAAAAGGAGATTTGGAAATTTTTTTTGTTGTGGTATGAAAAAAGAAACACAATTTTCAGTATCAGCAATCACACACCCTTTTAACTATAAAGCTGGCACCGGCTCTTGACAAATGGCTAAATAATACATCGTATCAGCACGCAGCACGGCATTGTTTGCACAGTTTATTTTGAGAGCTGCGCTAGCACAATATCATTGAATCAATAGCCGATGATTTCCCTCTGCCAGATGTTATTTGCTCTTCTTCTGTTTAAAGTAAATAAGAACTGACTTCTTTTAATGTATCTTCAGAAGAGGTGGAAAACTGCAGAGTGGTTTTGGCTTTCTTCTGTATGAAGTTAGGTCAGGCGCTGCCTTACCCAGGCCAGCAACCTCCCCATACTCCTGAGCACAGGGATGCGGCACTGGTTAAGGCATACTATAGTGGTCTGTGCTGGTTACGCACAATCCTCCATAGCGTTATCGGGTCGTCTGGGCAGATCAATGATCTCCCTTGTTGCAGCAGCACACCGGTGAGCCCAATTTCCCCGCGGTCTAGGCCAGAAAATATTGCTGCGTAAACCAAGTCAGCCTTCAGAGTGCCATCGTGGTGTGGAAGGCATATTAACTTTCTGCTCATTAGTGACTTGTCTATCATTTGCATACTGTATGCCATGACTATCGCCAGGTTCCTGCCACTCCGGTTCCTCTCGCCGCTGAGTACTAATGGGGTCTACCCCCAGGCTTGCTTTGACAACGATTACGTCTGGTTCTCTTGCACTTCATCCTTGTTGTTTCCGCATTGGGTGCATCCCTACCCTGATACCTATACCTGGTGGGGCAACATACCTGGAACCCTTGGTATTAAAAATATTTTACTGAACAGATAAATAAACGTCATATCCTTCTATTAGAAGGCACATTATCACCATGGATGAAGGTAAATGTGTGAGGGGCTTAGAATGATATTTCTAAGCCCTGTTGGGGGCTGCTGCTTATACAATGAATTTAAAGTTAGGAATACCACCCATAGAAGCAAAACTAGATTGGAAATAAATTGGGAGACAACAATTTGCCATCCTTACAATGTGAGCAGGGGAATGCATTGCTCTCCACAATTGGCACACTATGGGTTGGTTCAGGTGCTGAATAGCAATTTAATGGCATTTATAAAACCTCCACTAGCATACATTCCAGGTGGAAAAGGAGATGCTGATTTGGGGAAATGGAACATGTGAGAAATAAAAGATGAGCATACTATGAGCTTTACTTGGTAGAAGAATGGAATCAAAGCATAGCTGGGCAACGCTAAAAAGCAGAGTGTTTTCTCGATGGTCTATACGTCACATCACTTTTATTGATGTTTTGATGTGCAAAACATGATCCGCCATTCAGGTAAATAAGAGGTAACGCTATGCAAGTTTATGTTGTAAATCCACAAACAACAGAGTGAATTCACGACAGACGCTCTGAAGTCAGGTCTTGGTCATCATAAGTAAAGCTAGAGTTTCAAACAAAGCTCAGACTACAAAGGAGCATCACAAAGCATCAAAGACCACTTCTCACAAAGCTCCGCAAAGCGAACCTTTCAAATGGAAAAAAAAACAAAGTGTTCCATACGGCTTTAACCGTTAATGGTTTTAAGCATCTAGACAGGGCTTGTGAAAGAGGGCTTTTTTCTAAGAGGAACCCTGCCATTTACATTACTCTCGAGTGTCCCTCTTCATAGACCCAAGAACCCTCTGTCTCTCTTTCCTAACCTGATGTCCCTCAATATCTTTGCTGTGGTGTGAGCGTATGTCAATTATATCTATAGAAACAGCAGGAGACGGGTTTACATTTAAGGGGTCCAAATTGTGGACTGGAGGCACTGCCACGCTGGGGTCTGCACAGACCTCCATCCATCTTACAGCTCTCTGGGCCAGTCAGGGGAGATGAGAAGATCTCCCGCCATCTGGCATACGACCTCCACTGTCCAATTTAGAGAAAACATTAATTGCAATGATTGCATATATTAAGAGAATTAACCCTCAGGTCTGTCATTTTTTCCTATCTTTCTAAGGATTAACCAAGTAAAAAAAAATATGTATATAAACTTTTTGGTTTGTATGTCGTCAGTTGCTAAATATGTGGAATATTTGTAATTACTAAAACACATAACATGTAAAAGCTTTTAAAGGATCATATGCAGTTAAAAGCCTATAAAAGACATGTTTGCTTTATTTTCAGATATACTTCATCTCATTTATACAGATGCAGTCTATCCAGTCTCAACACGGTGCTACACAAAATGATATCAAATTAGAAAGAAAACAGAAGGAAATGTCAATACTGCCAGGGGTAATATTTTATATTTAGAAAGTGTAAGCACCTACGTGACGCTGCAGTGCAGATTACTTCTCAAGAAAAGTATTATTCATTTTAAGTAAAACCAGAGAACAAAAACACACCATTCTGTTTAGAACCTCTGTTGAATGGCGGTTTACAAGATCTATACTCTTTTTAAAGTACATGGACTAGGCTGCACCCACCTGGCCGTCTACGTGGGGTGTAGGTGAAGTTAATCTCTTTTGATACTCACTTCCAAGCAAAGGCTGGTAGGAAGGAGGAAGGGAGTGATATGCTTGAGAACAGCGCTTTAAGTACAAAGTGATTTGTGATTCATTGTTAAAGAACAGGTCAAATGAATAGAAACATCTACAACTCAGTACAGTAGCTAGCCGGTTATTATTTCCCCTAATAAGATTCTCCCAAAAGCACACGCATAGCTTTGAAAAGACTCGTCT
Organism: Spea multiplicata; assembly: GCA_009364415.1. NCBI lineage: Eukaryota > Metazoa > Chordata > Amphibia > Anura > Pelobatidae > Spea > Spea multiplicata. The sequence continues at coordinate 44,481,013 of VKOC01000005.1, forward strand.
AGTTCAGAGCCCGACAGATTTTGTGTACATAAAGGAACAAGCCACAAAACGCAGAAGAGGTAGTTGATGTGCTACTACTGCTGGATCAAGTAATGTCCCCTTACATTACTTATTACGTTCAGATGTTTTAGGAAGTGATTGACATTCAGTTTGGTTGGACCAACGCTCTATTCTACTTTGGCTTCGTATGTTCATGCTCAGTGCTGGAGTATCCATTTGGCACACTAGGTATGTACATTTTAATAGATAACCCTGCACTGGACCACCACTGGCTGCTTCAAAGTAGAAGCGCTGTGCAGGCTACCGTAGCCAGAGGAAGGCAATCCGCGAGGTCACTAGTATGCCAACTCCTGATAGACCAGAAGAACGTTATGGACACAGCTGGTACCCATACTGGCGGAGACTGGCTCTGCACTCAACAATGGTGAGGAGCCTTATAAGAAGATGTCAACTCCAGAAGGTGGATAAAGGGTCTTAATTGAGTGAATCTCTTCAGAGCTCAGAAAACCTTACTTTTAATATAAGTAAGCTTTACACTTTATCAACGTATTCAACAGTTGAATTTGACATGACGACCGTGCAGAAGAAACCTATATTTATATACTGTATACTTATACTTAATTATCCAATGCAGATGAATTCTGTTAAGCCATACCTTTGTTTCCGTTGATAAAAGCTCCAATGCCCTTGAGTGAAGATCTTCATTATGACTTTCAATGAGCAGCTTCAGTGATGTCAGCAACATTGAGTGGTTTAACAGCAATGAACATATCTCCTGCATGCACTGCAATGAAACAAAAAACGTATTTAAAAAAAATAAATACCAATAATAACGGACATGTTTGTTTAATCCACTGCCGCACAACTCAATAAAAACCTCAAGAATATTAATTAGAAAAACTACTTGCAATCAGGCAAGGATACGAGAATTCCTGGTGGCCCTCGAGGACGGGTGGTGGGCAGCCCAGGTTTATGCTGTATGGTCAGAGGTGAGGCTGGGGGAGGGGGTTATTGTTTTATCAGACTCTTTGAATGTATGGACGGTAAGAAGTACTGAATAAATTGTTGGTGCTATATAAATAAAAGATAATGATAATCAGGGAAGGTAAGAGGGACACAGGGATTTAAAATAAAAAATCATCCACTTAAACAAATCATTATGTTTTAAAACAGTAATTAGTAATATGTTGTGACAATTCTTTAAAATTCTGAGATGAATTAAAATGAAAATGGAAAGAGTGATAATGGTTATCACTAATTTGGTCAAATACTTTAATTTAACAGGATGGAACAAAATTAGACTTTTTTGTTAGTAGAATGGATAAAACATTTCAGCCTTAGTGGTGGTGGTGGGGGGGTTTGAGGCACTTCACCGGCCAATTTGCCAGTTTTAAATCTAAAAATAGTCCCATATTGAAGGATCTAATTAATTCCATTTGAGTTTTCCCCATTCACTGGCTGCATTTAAATAGGTTATTAATGAAGGGCACTTACAAGGCCAAGCAGATACGATGATAAATACAGAAACCTTTAAGCAGAGTTACCTGGGTAGAGAGTTTCCTAGGTGTGAATTTAAATTATTAAGCACGATTTAGATGAAAAGCTATATTGAAATAATAGGCTATGGCAGCGGCACTGAAGAGAAGGAACGGCACTGCACTTTTGTTCTAAGTAATTCACTCTAGGCCATTGTGTTCTGCGTTTGGCATGGACGTTCTGCATTCTGCCACCCTTATTCTAGGCCAAAGGAATGAGGGCATGGACCTAAGCTTCCATTCCTGAGACGAAGAAACTGAGAAAAATGACTAGATTAAGTATTACTTCGAAAGTCATTATTCTTATATTTCTGTTAAAGACACTCAACTTCTTGAAATGTTAATTTGTTTTGCTGGAAATATAGGCCAAGGTTATTTCAAAAGCTCATTATGGAAAAAAAAATACCATAATTTGATACTAATAATGAGCTTAAATATAACAGTATAACCATTTTTTTAATGGGCCATTAGGAAGCAGAGACTCGGTCCTGTACATGCAATACATTACCTCCACCATATGTTCTTCTTCTGAAGCCATAGCTAGGACTATTCATGCCTTCCCATGAACCCGCGGTGACTCCTATCAGAACATGTAGGAAGCTGAAACATGCTTCCCGGGTTCTACCTGCCTTGTATATGCAGACTGAGCACTAGGCTCTAGTACACAAGATTAACTACCATGCAACTCCTCAAATTATCATCAAACATCATACATTATGTAAAATATGTAAAATACTGCAGCAAAATGGCAGCTTGCACATAGAGCACAACAGGGCCGGACTGGCGATGACGCGAGGGCCCTGGCATTTTAAGGCCTGTGGCCACCTAATGACGTGAGTATCGCCAATAGCTACGTAGATTGGGTGAGTGTGTATCGCTTTGGGCCTGTGGACAGCAGATAATAAAAGGTTGTTTTCGTGTTTCCTTAAGGGACGTTCCATCATATGTCCTTTCCTTTTTCATGGTGTACCTCTTGAAAACAGATTTGCCTCCTCCCCTGCACCCCAGCTATTTAACACGCACAGAAATGTGTCACAAACCCACCACCAGTCAACACCAGCGCAGACTGTTCAGACCCCCCATGTGCATGCACACAAAGCACTCCATTGACTTCAATGCGCGCACTTTCCTGCCACTGATTGGCAATCAATGGCTAGAATAATGGAACCATAGAGAAGGGGGGCAACTGCAGAGTCTACATCATTTTTTAAATGTATTTATTTATATTTGTGTCCTTTACTTTTCCAATTTTGGGGCAACCTGACACTTTAATAAAGATCCATTGATCTACAGAGCCTACACTAAATATGTTGGACATCTATTGAACCTACAATGCATAAAAGCCATGCGTGTGATTGTGAAATATTGGATGCAGTCGATATTCACAGAGGCGCCCAATCTGGAGAGGTACGGGTGTGCTATAATAAAGCTGTCTGCCTTTATGATAATGTACATTCCATACGAGTTATTTAATGGTTCTTCTCAAAGACTCATTTGAACTGTAAAACAGGCTATAGATAGACTACTATAAGATCTGCAATAAATGATTTTACCCAGTGAGATGTGAAAAAAGGGAAATGAAACACTGCAGCTATTTAATTATAGAGAAGCCTATAAAAATAGAAATTCCGTGATATGGCAAACATGGGAAAGAATGATGGATTTTGATATATTCGCGTGCCCACATTTCCCCTGCATGCACTGTTGCGCATGTCAGCTCCTCTCATATACATGCAAGAGGAATGAATGGGGTTCAGCTAAAGTGTTAGTGCATAAACTAGCATACTTAGGTATGCCGCCTGCTTCAGCGAATACATTCAGGGGAGAAGGCAAATTAGAGAAACAAGAGCTTATTACCTAAATTCCATAAAACTAAAACACGTTCTGCAATTTGATTCCAGTAAAGTACATTAAATGGGAGTGGGGGTTAATATACCTCATTTGACCTAAACACCAGATTCCGCTCATTTGCTAGACTACTTTATGGACTTTGCACTAAAATTGCATATTGTAAATACACCACTAGATTTGCTTTGTGGTATATTCACATACTTTATGGATCATTAAATAAACACACATTTCCATACCATAACCCTTGCTCATATTTAAACAAATAGTGGACACAACCGTCATCTGGCTAAATGGGATATGAGTTGTAATATACGTTAACTTCTTCTAGTCTGCTGAATGTACTAAATGCTTTTTTTATTGATTGTACACATTTTATCTAGACATCTAGTGCTTATATCGAGTGACCTTCTACAGCAGTGACAAAATGGTGGCTTTTAAACAAGGAATGATGTCTAGTCAATGTGTCTATATTCCGAGGTACAATACAAATAAAAATGTGAACTTGAATGAGAAAATATCTATAAAGCAACAAGGATTTATGTGTTTATGCTGATTGGGCAGTGTAAAATATATTTACTTATGACCTCACAAAAAAGGGCCAAAATTAAAGAAAAAGGTCTTGTATTTAATAGAATAAAATTGTGAGGTCAAAGATCTCTTCTGGTATCAACATCTACATACCTGCTGAGTCTGAATAAATCCTGTTTATTAGTTCTGGTGAGACTGGTGCCATCATTTTTAAGTCTAGAACATCATTCTGCATTTACCTTTGTTTTGCGAGTCACTTTTTTAATGTAACACTTTGAAAACAGAAGATACGACCAAAAACAAAATTTGACGGTAGCAGGAAGAGGGAGGTGGTTCTACCGCCGTACAGATCCCGGACCTCACCTTGGGTATTGTTTGCTGTTCTGGAGACCCCCTATCTCCAGAAGGATATTGACATTCTGGAGATAGTTGAGGAGGGCTAATAAAATAGTGAATGGTTTAGAGGATAAAACTTACCAGGAGAGACTAAGGGATCTAAATACATATAGAGAAGGGAGAGGGGAGATGTGATAGAAACATTTAAATACTTAAAGGGATTTAACAAAGTATAAGAGGGAAGTTTTATTTCAAAGGAGGAGAAATGTCAGTCAGAGGCTCAGAAGTTTTACGTTGCCAATGGGTCGGCAGATAAGTGGAACAGCCTCCCATCAGAAGCAGCAGAGGCTAAAAGAGTCAGGGAATTTAAACATCCAAGATACGGAATCTAAGACGAGACCAAGGTTTGAGTCTATATATATATGTATCGGGAAACATGGGCAGACTACACGGTCCGAATGGTTCTTATCCGCTGTCAAATTCTATGATTTTTCAAGGTGAAGAGGACGAGATTCATTTTTGGTCTCCAATGAGATCTTAGGAAAAACATAAAAAAGCATCTTCGTTGAAACCACTGACGGTGATAAGGTTATTACGCTCGACGAAGAATAAAAAAAAAAGAGATTTCCGATACATAAAAGATTTCGGTCGCCAGACAAACATGAGCTCGGGCCGCGCTTTGTTTAGGAAGTTAAGCAGTGTCAAAAGTCCGCAGCTGTCAGCTCTGACCGTGACGGATATCAGTGCCATAACGAGGAGGAGATGGAAAAAGGGGGCTTTAAATGGATTTCCTACTGCCTGTCACATTTAACACCGGCAGAAATCCAGTATCCTGCACAAAGATTTTCATCCACAATATATTACGCTGGCGCATCTAAATTGCCTCGTGTCGGATGCATGCAAAGTTATCTGCGACATGAAATTCGCGGCTCCCGGTAAGAAAGAAAGAGAAAAAAAAAATCCAGCCCATTGCCATGGATACAATGTTATGTGAGGAGTAATAAATTTGGAGAGCGCAGGAAGCCTGTACCAAAAGAGCAATTCGAAAGTAACATTTGATACAGCGTGGAGTGTGAAAAGCCATCAAAATCATAAATGAAAAAGAGGTGCTATAAAAAGCAGCAAATAGCAGTAAAAAGGCTTTCAAGAGATGCAGATAGACAAGTCTCTCAGCCCGGGTTGATTTGATTTGTAGGTGTACATGTCAAAACATAAATAATATACATCATTTTTCTAATGCAAGGCGGCAGAGCAAACGCTTTCTGAACTTAAGCACAACAGCGGCTTAAAAACAAAGTTCTCTCGCGTCCAAGGGGAAACTTAACAAAGATGTTCATCATGGTTGGTTGGGTGCTTGGACGTGTGATGTTTTGTTCGATAAAAGAAAAAACAATGGAAGAAAGCACTTAGCGGCTTCAAGACAACATTAGGGAAAAAAAAGACCAATCGAGTAACAAAATAGAGACGGAGAACCTCATAACACGTTTCATTTAACCCCTAGCATGGTGATGATGTGAACTCTCCGGCCCTGCCCGTGATGTCCTGTCGTGGAATTTTGGGAATTTGAAATGTTGTAGGGCATGTTTTATCCTAATCTACAGACTGAGAATCACATCCTCAAGTTTGCCATTTTAATAATAAATACTTAAAGAAATATCAGGTTCCTGCTGAAGTCAAAAGCTTCCCTTTTTGATATCTGAGATATTGACATCTTAAGGGAGATTTATGTTGCGCAACATATTAACCCTTATACAAATTAATAAATGTATTTAAATGGGAAAAAACATGGGGGATGCTTACCCTACAGGGAATATTCTGCTTCCATAAATGCTTCATCCTCTTTAGACATTGTTACCTTCTCATATACTTTGCCCATTTTCCCTGTTTTAAACCTTATTCGGTCCTTAGACGTAAAACCTCTGACTCTGGTTCCAGACTATGATCATTTGTTCTAACATTTTTTGAAAATTATTTTGAAATAAACTTTAGGATATGTACCAGCCTTTGATTTCCTCAGCTTGGGATCCGTGAGATTCCCTTGAGCTGCTGTATCTCCACTCATTTTGAAGAGGATCTAATTTTACATATCTGCCCTATTGTATAGATTTGGTTGCACCTGTCAAGGAGGATAGCGTCTGCCTGCTGTGAGATTACAGGATTTATCGATTAATTCTTCTGCATACAACCAAAAAGGTAATTTTTATGCTTGATCTTCATTTTATTATGGTTATTTCCTCAGTACAATAAAGCGACTGTCATACCAGACTTACAATACCCTTACGGATGGCTTAATGCTGTTTTTACTAGAACTGGTTAAAATTTGACAATCCACATGTTGTAGAATGAGGAATGCCATACATCACACGGAACCATAGGCCACAGCAGACGGAATATCACATGTTAGACATCACTGCCTAATAATATTTGTTAAGTTGTGTCAAAAGTTAAATTGTATGTTAAGAGGATGACATCATCCTGCTCTGCCTATGTGTACAGGAAGAATGGAACCAAAAACGGATTATGATAGTTTATCATAAAATGTATTCGCTGGCCATAAAACAGCAGGTATCCAAAAGTCACATATCGGCATAAGCCTTGTGCCCTAATTTGTGTGTTTTAGACACCTAAATAATGGCATAAGTGTATCTTATTCTGCTTGAGGACATCAGCAACAATAAAACAAGGTATTCATATTGAAATATGGCAATTGATATAATTAACAGAAACAAGAAGAATCTTCAGTTTGGAATTTAAAATAAAATCTATTGAAAAGCGCACCTTACCTGTACAGACAGCGCATGCTTGGAGTTGTACAGGTTGCGGCACATTTTGAGAATTTCAGCAGCGGTCTCTTCCTTCTGTTCTTTTTCACAACCGGATAAAATCGCTTTTACGAGTTTTACCCACGGGTTGTCTTCGGAGCTCACACTGAAATTGGAGAGAACGATATCTTGTTTTAGGAGGACGTTAGGAACTGTATTACATCAACCTGGAAGACTAGGAACTGGAGCTTAAATCTACATGTACGAAAAACTCAACAACATAATTCACAACTTAGATGTATGAATTGTTCATCAACTGATCACTGGAGGCTCATTGACATGGCCATAGAGTAACACTTACATGTACGCTTACTGCAAATAATCCTCTTACACAAATTCAAATGATTCATTTTCCCTGAGATACAAGCCCAGAATAAATTATCATTTTTTGTTATTTACATTTTAAGACTAACTAACTAACTAACGTTCTGGAATCAGTCACTTCTAACTTTCAGTGTTTGCACTGACTGAAGGAAGACAGTTTTAGATAGTCTTACAAAAAAACACTTAGTCAATTTTGCTTACATGTCAAAAGAATAATCAGAACTGCTGACTAAACATATTTTCCTGCCTGTGATATTTATACTCAGGCAGATCAAATGTCACCTTATACCAAATATATATGTATTTACCAATTTACCAAATATATATATGTATTCCTCAGGCTGCATTATAATCAATGCTGCAATGCAAACTGAACATTTTAAAGAGGCGCTGTAAATAATTTGATTGCTTGTTCATATCACACATAGGATATCAGGGATGATAAGTAGGGGTTTTAATTCTTGTTGTGTATCTACCAGAGATATAATAAAGAATACGGGGAGCCAAAGAAATGCGAGAACCAACAGCTAGGGTAACAATAGTGCACAACACCTACTAAAAACAAACATATAAAAAGAACACGATGCAGTGAAAACACCCAATAGTATGAAAATGAAAATAAGCTTACAGAAAAAACGTGGATATAAATCAAAAAAATTCCTGGATATAAATATGCCCAACGGTGATAGAAATTCCAGGGAGCAAAATAAAAAACCTCTAGTACAGAACTGAGTCAATAATATAAATAATCAATAAGGATAAACCCATAAAGAGAGCTCCAATACAATGTAAAGCTACGTATATCGACCACAAGAGGACTTCTCTGTCCTGAAGAATCAATCAGGAAGAGTGCACTCGTCATGACCTCTCCGATGAATGAATCAGGTTGGGAAGCAGTGTCTGGTCACACTCACGCCAACCTCACCCAACATATGTATGACTTGGTTGCCCCATTGTCACAGCCACATGACTTCGCGGCTACTATAAAGAGCAGGAGAGTGGAAGCCCTGGGGGAACTTTGCAGGTATGCCTCAAATGAAACCTACAGATTTCTGTGATTGGGTTATTCCTGGTATGATTGGTCTGCAAATTCCTCACTTTTTTTGTTCCTTCCGGCTTGTTACATTAGCTTTTTTCTTTTGTACAGAAACAGGGGACTCAATCATCTGTTCATACTGCCGTAGTTGAAAATATTTGCCCTATACACTGACTGTAAGGCACGTACCGCCCGGCGTACGGTACGTGCCATTCAAGGTCCGGGACTTACCTCCCGTGGCAGACCGCGTCTGCTCGCGGCAGGCTCCCGGTCCCTGTCGCCGGCTCGGGCGGTCTGTTCTTCACTCCCTGTATCCACGAGGGGAGCTGGGGAACACGCCGGCGACGCGGCTCTGGTCCCCACGAAGGGGGGCGGCGCTTCAGCACGCCGCCCTAAGTTTCTCCCCTCCTGTTAACAATCTGCAGGAGGGAGGGGGAGGAGTGGGGATAGAGGCTTCCCCTGGAGGGGCGGTACCTCTGGTGCCGTCTCACAGGGGAGAGGAGGTTGGGGGCGGAGCAGAGGGCGGAGACCTAGACGTGACGTCAGACGCCACGTCTGGGATCTCTATAAAACCCTCAAGCTCCCTTATGTCAGCGCTCAGATATTCTGAGACGCTCTGTGCTTTACATAG
>VKOC01000005.1:44490175-44500351 GCA_009364415.1 Spea multiplicata
AAGTATTTGTTCTAAAAGGATTTTTTTCTCCTTAATAAATGAAAATGTCATCTTATTTTGACATATTTTTATTACAGTATTTTCTGCAGGCATTTAGGTGATAAACTCATTTAAAGACAGTCTTCAATGAGAGAAAAGACCATAGAGTTAAACATTCAGCAATAAATTCAATCGCCATCTCTCCATGACACAGGAAGACACGCGGAACACTGTTTACTCTCAAACACTGTAATTAAGAACTGTCAGAAAGAGGCAAAGCCAGAAAAAAAAACGACGCCGTATTATGAAAAATATTAAATGCCATAAATTGAAAAGGGGACAAAAAAGATGCAAGCCACCTGAGAAATGTTAAATATGAATTTACATTACGTTGGGAGAACTTCACAAATCCAAACGGGTCACTTTAATGGAAATGCTTCCGCTGAAAAATATATATTTTTTAAACTAAGTAAAGATTTGTTTATAATATAGAATACGATGGGATTCTAAAGGAACAACCACTAAAAAAAGTCTCCCATCATAAGAGGTAGAGGCTAATATGGTGAAGGAGTTCGCGCAATAGGCATTAAGTACCCTAAATCGAAGACAAGGCAAGGGACTGATTAAGGTCTGAGTCTAAACATCAGGAATATGGTCAGACTAGATTGGTTCTTATCTGCTGACAAAGTCTACGTTTCTATGTCAAAATATATCAATAATCAATAAGCATTTTCAGAAACATACATTTCTAACACCCATTCTCCTTAATAATTATACATAATCCAAGCACACAGATACAAAAGACACCAGAATGTGCACAACGTGTCTTTAGTAGACGATGAACTTCCATACTCTAACAGTAGGCAGTGCACATAAATGGTGTCCGAACCATGCGTTTGGCAGAACCAATACTACTAACGTCCCGTCAACTCTTCCTTTCATTTTAAAACACTAAAAAATTTAAATTGACCGTCGATGAATTTAAATTCATTTGATTTCAAAATGTAATTTTACTAAATTTAGGTTGAATAACTAAAAAAAAAAAAAAAAGTAAATATTCTGAAACATGCAATCAGCAGCTTGCAGGAGAGAGAGGGAGCTACAGAGAGACTCCAGAGATACTAGACTTTTAATGCTAATGCAAGAAGAGGGTTTTAATACTATTGTCATCTCGGACGCCGGTGATTAAGAAGAAAACAAACCTTTTGAATTTTACGCTGTTCTGAAACAAGCGACTGTTTCCTGGAGATACTGATGCCTCGCTTTTGGAATTAGAGGGATAACTGCGAAAGACTCTTGTGTGATAAATAACCCGTATAATACCCTAGCATATTCTGAGTACTGCTCGGGGATTCGCTATCCAAGCTGCTGGTATTAGTAATTGCCACCGCTTCTTGTCTATGCAGATGGCGAGTCACGACGAGAGATGAAACGGGCTGCAGTTCTTTCTATGCTATCGTTTCTAAACCAGGAACAGCTTGCCGATTGAGTTTTGCAATATGCAGTCTTAACAACTCTTCCTTGATTGTGGACATTAATTGTTGTAGTTGTTAGTATAAATAGAACTATTCCTGGCTTTTTCGGGGATACTGATGTATAACAGTATGTTAAATAAACCACATTGGTTTATAATAATTAAAAAAACAACAACAATAAATATGTCAATTGTATCTACGATGACTCAGATAATCTTCTAGAATGACATTAAAATCATGGAGTAGCCCTGGCTTCTGCAGTGTATTAACACCTTGTAATTTAGTTGTCTAATAGGATGGCACCCAGTCATTGTTCAGTAACTTAGTTTGCTCTTAAGAAAGCAATTAAGCAAATCTCACATTAAAAGTATGTTTTGCACAATCGCGCTCTTAAGAAAGGAGCTCCCTTTTAAGCCACCGTCTCGCATGTGCCTTATGCCGCCTGTTCACCGCAGATTCAGTATCAGACAGTACAGGAGCCAGCTGTGCCCATAATGTGAAGTGTGCCATGTACCGCCTGCTCCCGACTCTTAAGAGAAACATTGTACAAGCTTTAATATTTAGATTTGCAGTGCTGTCTTTTATGCACAGCCAATAGGGCTTCTGTCGTGGGCTTACTTCGGCTTAAATCAACAACCACCACTATCCTGGGCAGGTGGACTGGGTAAGCCTCCAGCATAGTCTTAACACCCCCGCCATTGAGTCCTAGCACCACCTGCTGTTGGAGAGTGGGGGGGAGGGTATGATGTCATATCAGGTACGACCGAGATTGGGTGTGGGAGCCGGCCCCGGATTAGATGGCCTGGAATATTAGTCAGGTTCACTTCATTTATATCTTCAGACCAAAAAAAAAAGTTTACTGCCACTTTAAGTGAATGTGTAGATATTTGATGTATTAACCCCCGGGAGTGTCAATCTGCCAGATTTTTATACATTTACTTATGAATCACGATACAACAAATGACATACCAAAGATTTGTTTAAAGCAGTACAAACAGTTCCAAACCATTATTATAATTATGGCAGAAGTGATGTGGTATCAGCGCAACTGAGGGCAATGCAAAGGTTAAATCTTGCCTGGTGTTATCTAAAACTCATAAGTTAGCTGTAAAGCAGTGTGTGTGACCTTTACTGTCCAAATAAAATACAGTACAAGAACAGTCAGCAGCCAATAAACACATGATTTTATGTGTCTGCAGGAACTTAAACCCAAGCCCTAGACGTGTAGTCAAACTGGGCTTTAGAGCAAACCCCTGACCACCAAATTAGCCGCCTTTTCATAATGTTTTATATTCTATTCACACTATCGTGCCTTCTGCTTCTCACTAGCATTCTGATAATTTGCACTGTATTCAGAAACTGCTAGCATATATTCTGATATATCCATAAAAGTTTAGGCAAGTTTCAAATAGCCTAATTATAATTTCGTAAAAAAAATAATACATATATAAATAATTTTTGCCGTGACCGCCAGTTGCCTTCAAAACGACATCCTAGGAACATTTGCACAAAGTCAGGGATTTTGTAGGCATATTGTTAGTTGTATGATTAAACAATTATACCAAACAGGTGCTAATGATCATCAATTTAATACATAGACTGAAATCCAATCATTAACTGAAACAGAAGCAGCTGTGTAGGAGAAATAAAACAGACAAACTCACTAACAAGGTGAGAATGCTGAACACAGTTTAATGTTAAATGTCATCCACGATGACACAGCGGCAAGGCACAGGGGTATTATACCGCATCAGTAATGTCTCTCCCAGGCAGAAATATCAAGGCACACAGGGGTTTGCGGATGTTCTTCCTAAGTGCTTTTGGAGAAGCAAAAAAGAAAGGGGCAATGTTGAGGACCATAGACGCAGAGGTCAGCAGTTGGAAGACTCCTCATGCTTACTTTCCTTCGCAATCGGAAGATGCCCAAGCCATAAAGCTCAGAACTGTCCGAAAACACCCATCTACTGCTCGAGAAGTCTAATCCGAAGTGGTCTTCATAGGCGACTTGCAGCCAAAAAGTCATATGTCCGACTTAGAAAGAAAGCCAAGCTACTCAACTATTCATGAAAACACAGAAACTGGGGGTGCAGAAAAATGGACTGATGAGTCAAAATTTATTCGGCAGCTGTCACGGCACGCCGTGAGCCGGGGAGCAGGTTGGTCCCTATTAGCAGGAAACAAACACACACAACAATGTCCAGGCGAGATAATAAAAGGAAGATCCAAAAGGCAAGTCAGATCACAAAGCAGAGGTCAAGGAAATAATCACTGGTGAAGTCTGGTACACGGATAATCAAAACACCAAACAATGCTTTGGTATAGGGGAGAATCCAGCTGATACCTGAGCAAAGGGTAATGGGAGATCAAGGCTTATATACCTTTGAATTTGGCGCCAAAGTAATGTCATTGGAGGAGACGCGTTGCCATAGGAATGCCCGAAAACGTCCCCTCTTCTGCCGGCAGCAGGGAGGAGACGCGTCTCCATAGCAACCTCAGTATGCATTCCTCTCCCTGCCGGCCTCTGTCGGCAGCGGATTGCCACGGAGATCCTGCTTGCTTCTGTCAGCGAGCAAGGGGAGGAGAGGAGACGCAGCGGGTGAGTAGCGGGTTTATGACAGCAGTAGGACAACGACCCCAAACACACAGCCAAAGTCATTAAGTATCTTCAGCGTAAAGAAGAGCAAGGAGGCATGGAAGTGATGCTATGGCCCTCGCAGAGCCCTGATCTCAACATCTCAACATGAACAGAAATCCACAGAACTGTGGTTAGTTCCCCAAGATGTTTGAAACAACCTACCTGCCGAGTTCCTTAAAATCTGTGTGTGAGTGTACCTAGAATAATAAATGCTGTTTTGAAGGCAAAGGGTGATGTAGACTTTTCTTCTGTTCACTAACTTTGAATTTTGTTAAACGTTAAAAACAAACAATTATTTTGCCTGTTTATTCCATATAAATAAAACAGCCTGCTAGTCCATGCCAGCTCTTGAAAAAATCTGAACTTTTTCATTTTGCATTAAACCCACACAGAGTCATCTCTCAGACAACAGAGCTCGAAGAGAGATTTATTTTTTGAACTGCCGAGGTCCGGCACTCAAAAAGGGCACAATATACAGTAATTAGTTTTTAAGAGAAACTGCCCCTTAACATCTACAAGGAGCGAGCGTTTATAATCCCTACGGGGAGTCTATTTCCTCGGTTCAAACAGAGCGTAGATCAATGGCGAAAGAAAGTTTCAGTAAAAGGAGTTAGTAACCAGCTTCAGCCTCACAGCTGACAAGTGAAGGATGACACTTTGTGCTGAGTAGCCCATAAAAAAAGTTAATTCCAATGCTCACCTTGAAGCCTAGATAAAAGGTTGAATGATTGCTGATGGCATAAAGTGCACAGGAAGATGTGCGCTCTAAATCACCGAGTGTTGAAGTAAACAGTAAAAGAACACAACCTCCAGCAGATGTTCATCTTTTTTGCCGTTTGTTGAAGCCATTAACCCCTTCAACTTTGACAGCCTCATTCATCCCTGGTACTTTTTGCACGCCATCTAAAAGTCGGCATGGTTTCTGAAGCACTTTGCTGTGTATGAACCACAAATAAATGTCCAATATTTGGGAACACTGGTAGATCATGGCTGGTAGTTCTGGCTGAAAATAAATCCTTAGATGGGACAGTAAGGGAGCTGGGGTAGGTGGGCAGAATTAGGAAAGCAGTATATAATGCATATAAATATAAATGTACGCCTGGAAACAATTGAATACAAGGAGACAGGAGCCCCCTTTGTCAAAAAATAAATCATATGGAACACTATGGTAACGGGTGGATGGACGGGGTTACCAAATCAGTTTCATCTATATAGACTTAATTATGCATGTCTAGCAAACATGGTACATAAGTGGCCAGTAGCCCCCCCCCCTCTTTTAGATAAAATAGCATGCTGAACTCAGATTATGTAAGATTCATTATGTATCAATGGGGTTTGTGCACTAGAAAAGGGAGTTGACAGCAGAGTTGCAGTTTCCTCTTCCTGACTTCAACTTTCATTATGATTGTCCAGCCGTGGTAAGCTTCAGCTCCAACGTCACAGGGATCTTCAGCTCAGTCCTCTAGAGCCATCAGGCTCAGGAACATCGACATCGGGCACAGTTGCAGGGAAATTAAAAGCCCTGGAGCAGGCCCCATGGGAATCCCGGACCGGATCCTACAGACCTCTAGCCTCTTGTAATAGCCAGCATGGATTTTCCACTGGCTTCAGTTAAAAAAGTTACATTTGTGGAGATACTTTGTGCTTTAGCAGATTCTTTGGACTTCTATGATAATAATTCGGCAAGTGCCATCATAGCCTACTGGGTTACCAAGTTCCAATGACTTTGTGAAACCACAAAGAATAAGACCCCAGGAATATACTGTACATGTCACCTGCATGTGTAGTTGGCCTCTTTTGTGTAGCATAAAATCTGCTAAAGCATGTTTTATAACTATCACATAACTTGCGTGTGATCTGTAACCACGCTGTAACCGTCTGTCCGTATTCAAAGAAACACTTCATTGGCTACAGCTTTATCGTCTAATTATACTAAGAATTAAGCTTTTGTAGAACAGGATTTTTCAAATTAGGTTCAATCAATCACTAAATTGACATCCCTGTCACCTTTACAAATCTCACACATTCTATGGGTGGACACATCTCCTGACAAGTGGTATGGTTCCAGCAAGTCAGCTCCAGTGATGGCTCTACTTATGAAGTGCAAGGGAGGCTGTCTAATGAGACCCCTGTGCTCATGCGTGGTAACCTTTCTTGTCACTGATTGGCATCCAATCAATAGCGAGAATTGCTCAATCAGGAGGTGGCGAGCTGCAGCTTCACTGGAAGGTAATTCTTTTTTCCCCATTTACCCTCTCACGCTTTGCCTGACTATTGCTCCTGTTAATTTAAGTCACTCGTGTCTGCTGATTGGCTCAAGGAGCCTTTGTAGGGGTGGAGTCTGCAGATACTTTAAGGATAGGAAAGGCTTACCGCTTTCGGCCACATTTATCAACAGTCCTGAGGTTCTAAAACAAATATAACCAAAGCAACGCTACAGAAAAAGAAATGATATTTTGTATATTAAAATTCATTTGGGTAGGCTAAAAGCTGCAAAGGCAACCGTCCCTTTAAGGCATGTGTATTTCCTTTGTCATACACAACTACATACGCACAATTCTGTGTGACAGAGGCCACTCTTCCAATTCCAGCCGGCCTAGAACTGTGGCAGGCATGTCACCTATCAACCCGGATGCAGGATGTATAGGAATTACACATGCGGCTGTTGACAATGATGTATAGATAGGAGGCCGTGTGAACCCTTTGCTGTATAATCTCACTATTGAGGGCAAGATGTCATGGAATCATTTAATCGCAACAAAAACCCCAGAGAAAGCAGGAATCAGTCAGAGGTAGGTTTATGCCGCCACAGAGAATATATGTCAAAAGAAAACTAATACAAATGCATATTAATGTTTTCTTACCAAAGTTTAGTAAAGTAATCCTTATTTCTATATATAGCGTATTTGCCCTAATATAGGCCGCACTTTCCCCCCACTTTAAGTCTTTAAAGTGGGGGTGCGGCCTATATGCACTTCCGGGCGCCGTGCAGGCAGCGGGGTTAGGATACAGATCCCCCACAGTGGTGCAGGGGACCTGCATCCTACTCTCCGATACGCTGAGACCCCTGCCTGCACTTTCCATGGGGGGAGTGCCGGCACAGGTGATTGTCTAAGCGCATTGCGCAGACGTTCACCGACTGTGGCGATGCGCGTGTAAACAACCTCCCCTGCCGGCACGTCTGCACAATGTGCTTTAACAATCTCCCTTGCCAGGAATTCCCACGAGGGGAGACCCTGCATGGAATATTGTTAAAGCACAATGCGTTTTACCTTTGCCCCCAAGACTTACCAGAGCAGACTCCCGGGTGTCTTGCGGGGCCGGAGGGGGACATCTATGCAATACGTGTATACAACTTCCGGTGTCGGCAGTTGTATATCGGTTTAAGTAGATGTCGCCCCGCCGGCCGCAAGACACCCGGGAGTCTGCTCGTGGTAAGTGGGGGGGGTCCAGAGTCGGCAGGCGATTATCTCGAGGTGATGAGACAGATGTGGTGCAGCTATGTTCGGGGGGGGGGGCGTAGTGTCAGCATATCTCGGGGGGGGCAGAGTGTCAGCATTCTCTGGGGGCGGCGAGAGTGCAGCATATCTCGGGGGGGCAGAGTAGCAGGGGCATATCTATTACAAAACTTTTTCTTTAAAAAAGCACCTAACTTTTAGGGTGCAGCCTTTATTCGGGTGTGGTCTATATTCGAGCCAATACGGTATATCTAATCAATTTCCTGTCCTGAAGCCACCCTTACAAAGGCTGCTTGTGCAGTAACAGTAGAGAGATAACATAATAGGGAGGGACAAAGTGCCGATCCATAAAAAACCCCAGATGGTTAAAATGGCTACTGTCATGGCACACGTATAAGGCGATTAAAGAAACTCTATACATAACAAGCTTGCCACCATAGGAATTGCCGGTCACACTGGGTGGGAATTAAAACAAAGTGCCCTATGAATGGACCTTCGCAGTATGCCCTGCTCGGGATGACCTAGAACTCACACAAAGGCTCTGCCAGACATTGTTGTGTCCAGGAAGACAGGGGCTGCTGGATCATGTTGTGTGCAACTAGGAGAGGGGCGGCAGATACAATTGTGCAGATAGAGTGGGGGGTTGTGTTTTGTGTTGGGGAGAGTAGCAGTGTTGTGTGCAGAGGAGTGATGGGCAGCTAGATATTGTGGGAGGTACAGAAAGAAAAACAATACACGGAGGGAAGAATGAGAGAAGAAAGAAAAAAGAATAAGAAAGAAAATGATGAGGTAGTGAAAAAGAGAGATAAGAGAGAAAGAGGCAAAAGAAAGGAAAGAAAAAGCTGCATGTTATTTAAATGACAGGCACATATGTTGTACAACCACCACATGCAGAATGTTAGATCTCTTTTAAAGTCGTTGAATATATGCATGGAATGACCTTCACTGCCCTTCGCTGTCAAACTAAGGTACTGTAAGATATTTCAAACTCGGAGAACAATCAAAAGGACAAAATGGATTTTCATTCTAGTTCCTTTTTGGTAAGGATATTATTTTCCATGTGACAAGGAGCTGTTATATTGGCAGATTTACTAATTCTCCAAGTGAATGCGTGTTTAGTGGAAACACAAACAAGCTGAGCAGAAATGGCCAAAGGTAAAAGGACAAAAACGATCAGCGTTAGTACTGTAGCTGAAATTAATGCTGCCAGTTACAGCCATACAAATCGAAACAAAAGCACATAGTATTTGTCAGCAGATAAGAATCCATTTGTTGGCCTATTTTATTGCAGGCACCAAAACAAATTTGGTCTACAGGGGATTTGTTATAGCTCAGTTTTACGCATGATTAAATTCACTTTTTAGAACCGTAGCTCGTGATTTTTCTCCAGTGTAATTATTTTGGGGATATTTGGCTTAAATGTTAGGGGCTGTTTTACTCCAATGCCAATCAACAGAAATATTACAATATTTACACATTCTGATATTTACTGTACTCCTTAATTAACATTTACCCAGGGAAAGGCTGGCAGTATTCAGTCGGGGAAGGGGGGACAAGTCCCCTAGGCGGCTTATTACTAAAGGAGTCTATTAACTCATTTACAGCAGTGGCCCAAAATCTTCAAAACAAAGCGTCCCAGGGGCATGGGAATTTAAAAGAAAATGTGGACAATTTTTTATGGTTGCCCCATAATGTTGTTTTTTCCCAGAAGCTGTGAAAGGTATGAGGTTAAGTATATCTACCATAAACGAGAGATTCTTCACTAAGTCATTAGATCTGTGATTTTATTAAGGTGATGAAAGATAACTACGGCCATGATTTTGTTTTAATTTTTTTTTACTATCATTTATTAAAAAGTTTTTTTTCCCAGGTGGGCCTATTTCTTTAATGAGATAAGTAACGTCAGAACACGCTCATCTCTAAAGGTGTTGGTATCGTTTATTTACTGGTAGGATGACGAAGCTCCTTTAAAACCATTACTTACATGTTTGTGCCTTTCATGGGGGGCCAGGCCTGTAGAAGTAATACTAAGTGCTGGAACTCTGATTGATGGCGACTAATGTCGAGAAGCTCTAGGAAGAGATTATATCTTTTTTCTTCATTTTCGATGTCCACAACGTCCACCTGAAAAGAGGGGAAAAAAGGAAACATTATATACCCATGCAGCTAAAGGGCAATGCGTATTAATATAGATTTCCACTGATTTATTATTTATTTAACACGGTTGAAGAAAGAATAAGTAAAGACAAAGATATAAGGCCATAATTCACAATGTTCCAGATACACTATGATTTTCAAGGGATTATTTAAGATGGAAAAATATTGGCGATCACCACACAATGTCACAGCATCCATCACTATGTAATATTACAAAATTCACTCGCATTCCCGAATATAAAATAATCCACATTTTAGAACTTTTAAAATGTCTGGTTTCTTGCTGTCATTCTCCCGCAGTCAGTCACAGATTAACGAAGGGCAGACACGTCCCTTCGCTGCCATTACGTTTAAAGCGATGGCAATATTTGACTGGTTATGAGAGGATGATGGACTCAAATGTAGATCTGATCTTTATTTCCTTAAAATGACTTTGTTAGAAGTTCCGCTTAAACTCTTCACTCATTCGTTT
>VKOC01000005.1:44509679-44521173 GCA_009364415.1 Spea multiplicata
AAGTAAAGACACGTTAAGAATTACAGCAACATTCTAACGCTTTTATTCCAGAAGCCAAACCTGTATATGGACAAGAAATCCCCTTCTCTGGATCACTGGCAATCACTTACATTAAAAAGCTGGAGGTTTGTTGGCAGAATGTGACATTAAAAGGAGTCCACCTAACGTTAGTGGAGCTTAGCATCATTGATGGTCTGCATGACCTAAAATAACTTCATGCCAGCTCACTCAGACAGACATCCTGCGAGACCTCCACGCTCACTCAGACACGCTCACACACTCTTACACATACTACAGATGAATAAATACCGTATTGGCCTGATTATAGACCGCAATCTTATAGTTTAGTGCTATATTAAAGGAAAAATATTTGTAAAGAACAAATACACATGAGTGGAAAGGTAAAACAGTATCTTATTTAACAGGAATGCATGTATTTTAAATTTTTTCATATCTTTTATGAAGTTAGCATATGTTATATACAAACAGAAATTTTGAAAACCAATAGCCATTTTAAGACCCCCCTGTGGCTCTTACATTAAGTAAGTATGGCCACCTCTGTTATAGTCCTCACCTTTTTAAGTGATAGGGTACATACATCAACCAATAGGAATGCTCCAAATTCCCTTACAGATGACTTTACCTGCCTATCCCTAACCGACTGACCATCCAGGTACACATACCTCCTACCGACAGCAATTTAGTTTAAGAGGATGAGGTTGGTTAGATGCATGGTTAGGAGGAAGGGCTTACTCGCAATTTGGGGTCAATTAAATAAAGGGGGAGTTGACAGAAGAGTTTTGGTTTCAATTCCTTGACTTCACTTTACATTATGAAGAGCCAACATCGGTGAGCTTCTGGCCGCAGGCAAGTGAGACTTCTCCAAATTCATCACTCATTAAATTATGCCTTATACAGGGCCAGCTCAGCCTTCTTAATTTATAGTGAAGCGAGGAAGAAACCACAAGTCTCTGTCTAGTGAATAAAGCCCTACGTAAGTGCATATGTTCATTTGGTTTTCAAGATGGATTGTTCACCCAAAATATAGCAGGCAGGAAGAGTATATAACCCAAAAAATATACTAATATACATACATGCATATATATATACACACACACACACACACACGGTGCTATTCTTCCAGTCCCTATATCCAAGAACAACTTCACATATGAACCCCAAGCACATTAGCTATGTTCCGCAAAATGCTGATAAAGTACATTTGATTTTAAAATAATGATGCTGCTAGGAATTTTTAGGTTCATAATCTAGAATTCACAATGTAAAGCCTATCTCATTTTAAACCAAATGCAATTTTTTTTTTTTAAACAAAATGTCAGTATTTTGACCCATATTTTTCATGCACCACTTAACTAGAAAATTACAGAAGCTGAAGGGCCCAGATAAAAACGTATCGAGGGGATTAGAACAACACGGACTCTTCACCCCTCCGTCGCAGGATGCGTGGAACGATCGTTGAATGCAAAATAAGGCATTTGGAAAAATTGAAAAATAAGGACTTGTGAATTTTTAATTTTGTTAACTAATCAGTAGAGAATGGGAGTGATCATGCTGGAAAATGTCTCTACATGCAGCACATTTTTTAATATTGCACAAGCTGGATGACTTCCCGGTAGCACATTGATTTGTGGACCACCTCTTAAAACACCCACAGTGTAATTAAATATTAAGCCCCGCTTTGATTTATGTTCTAAGAGGATTACTTGACAAAGTAAGAGTGAATTTCAAACGCACCCCGGTAAAAACAAGCATTTTAATATCCTTAAACGCTGTTTTTGTAAGATATGATGGATACCGTCGTTTGTGCCATGTGCACTAACCCCAGGATCCGAGGAGCTCAGATGTTGGTAAAGGAGCCTGAGGAACACAGGTGGTATAAAGCAGGGCTTTCTGAATTTAAATACAGGGAAGGATTTACATAAATGCAGCCCAACGAAAACGATTTAATACATTAACCGGGGAAACTGTGGTTTGACTCTCGTCTTAAAATCTGATACAAGTCCAAAAAAAACCCACTCAAAATGGATCAATCAGTAAGAATAATATTTCATTAAAAAGAAAGGCTTCAAGTCATTGGTCATCCATCCCGATTTGGGCAAAAAAAGTTAAGCGCATCAATTCTTAGTGTGTTGTCCTGACAGCTGTTCCAACTTTAAGCATTGAGTTATATTTATCTAACGTAACGATCATCCACGCGTATGATGGCTGAACAGGACCATCACTCTCTATAGCACTGCAATAGCTTTAATCCACATTTCTATCATTCTTTCTTTTATGTATTTTATTAAACAGGTCCTTCGTCAATAAATATAGATCCTCCAAAACCAAAATCTAATCCTAACACATCGCATTGTTTAGAACCAAAGGCAGAAGTCGTATGTGAATTCTTTGAGCGCTCACTTCATGTCCCGTGGCATGCATTTTAAGATGCAGCTCTTTACAGAAGTAGGGAAGGCAGCTGGATTTTTATTTCTGGTGGCCATTTTCACAATTAAAACAGCCCCAAGTGGTTCTGAGTATTTTTGTTTTTGTAGACCTCTTGAGGCAGGAGGACATCTGAACCAATATTCAGCAACTGCGCATTTCTCCCACAGCTCAACTAAATTATAAAGGAGACTAAAGAATTAAAATGACAAAAGGAAACTCAAGGACGGGACAGAAATCTAATATTAATACTTGAATACTTGGAGTGCGTGCGGCAGATGGCTGTCTGTTAATTGCATGCCTCAGTAAGCAGGATGCTTTGAAATATTTTCAGAGCTGTTTGAGATGAGTTTGTACGGCTCAACGAGATCACTACAACAGGAGCTTCATGAATCGTCTTGGGTTCAAAAGGTCTGAGTGAGAGAGCAGGCGGAAATGCCAACGAGGACACCGTGAAAAGAGGACCTACCGCAAGCGAGAAAGCAAGAAAGCACTCGCCTTACTTTACATTCCCGGCCTGATGTCAAGATTTCTAACCTCTATAATGTCAAGCGGGTATTTAAGTTGATAGAATGATTAGTCTGCGACAATAACAGCATCTATGAGTCCAGCCATATATATCGTTAAAGACGTTTTGCTATAATGTATAGATGAAGTCTAACACACGCTGACCAAACATGATTTGCACAAGAAGGAGCACGGGAAAGACACAGCAAAAGCAGGAATAATGGCTAAATCCTCCCTGCAATTATCTTAAGCTATACAGCGGAACAATTTGCCGATGACGCACTGTTTACTTTCATCCATTGCATTTAGCTTACAAGTAGCTGATGTCACTCAAGCCTCTTTGTACCTCAATGTCTTTTCATAACAAACACAATATAAAGGTGTTAAAAGGAAAGCCCCATAAAAATATTTGAGCTTCTTATAAAAAAAAAATACTTCCACTTTCATCCTAATATTCAACACATATATTTTATGTTTTTTTTTTAAACTATACTGATTGATAGTTATTATTTATTTCAAAAGCAAAGAAATTGCAATTATTAGTTTAACACAGACATAAACAGTCATCAAATCAAGCATCAGCAAACACAAAAGCGCTCACACTCCTGGCTATACCACATTGGCTGTAATGAGCTTCTGCTGTGGCAACAACCTGTTCTATCAGCAATTTGAGTTCTTCCTTTTGGTTTGATTATGCTTAATACATGTCCAAGAGGCAGGGGCCTGGACATGGGCACACTGTTCTGTGATTTTGAGTAACATATGCTAAATGGGTACAAGCATTTTAGCCGTTACCAATCGTTTTTTGGGTTTGTGCACTCAATTAACCCTGCGGTGCACCAGGTACTACCCTTTATTGGCTACAAAGATAACATTCTTTCATTTTACTGCACATGAACACATCATAATATTTATTGTGTCTAATGAAAATCTAATACACATCGCCTATGGTTACTATTCAGTCTGATAAATCAGCTCTCATATTTTCTTTAAAAAAATAAAATAAACCTTATGTCTGGCCCACCACACAACTGGGTAATTTGCCCTACCTAGAATTTAGCCTAGAGCCCCAAGCCTGGAACAGCTCTAACCGTTCTTCAGTGTCCTCCAGTGTGTCAAACAAACAGGCAGGGCAGGCCGTGTTAATTGTGTATTTATACAATTGTACTAGTTTCGCTACATACAATATATGTTTTATTGATGAAAAATATTGATAGACAAAGCAGTGGTTTGCCGTTCTAATGGAATAGTAGGTTGAATATGTTCTCAAGAGACATTAGCTGAACTCTGAAACAAGCAAATGCAGAGAAATTGGCAGACAAACAAAACCACAGAGACCTCAAAATAGATTAATGCGTGTATGTCTATAAAAACTGTTTTTGTGTATATGTACCGGTATATGAAATGTATCTCCTCCTGGAGTATATTCTCTGGGAGTTCGCATTTACCTGATAAACCTAATGTCAAATCTGAATATTGGATTATCAGTTTATTTTCATTACATATTCAGTGAGAAGCCATGTGCATTTGTAATGCTTCTGATCGCTTATAATACCGGGTAACCATACGAGATTATTTAAGACTTTTTTTCTGTGTTATGTGTGTGGGGTAATCCAGTTCCCATACATTAATTATGTTATTCGCCAGCAGAAAAGGAACAAGGAGATTCTCCAATCTGGATTCCGCTCTCAAAAATCTACTGAGACGTCCTTACTAAAGACCCACTTCACTTCTCCAGGCTAATCTTACGGGACCTTTCTGCTGCTTTTGACACCGTAAACCACCCTCTTCTCCTCCAAATACTTTATGATCTTGGTGTCCGTGACACTGCTCTCTCCTGGTTCAGATCCTATCTTTCTGAACACAACTTCAGCATTTCTCTGTCCAGTAACACTTCTCCTTCCCCTCTCACTCGGGGTACCTGAAGGCTCAGGACTAGGTCTTCTACCTCCCTTATCATTATTATCTTTTATTTATATATCACTTGGCAAACTAATTTCAACCTGTGGCTTTCAATACCACCTGCATGCTGATGACACCCAGATCTACCTATCCTCACCTGATTTCTCTCCCTCCCTCTTTGATCGTGTAGCTGTCTTGACTCTGTAGGTCACCATTTCTAGTTCATCTTCTGCAATACTTATACTAGTGCGTCTGGTCCATCCCTAACAGCAGCACTTTTACCTCTTGTGTAATAACTCCCTCTAGATTATAAGATCATTTGTTCAGGGTGTATTTTGTGTAATATGTATAAAAGTGTTCTTCAGTGCTAGATGCTCACCTTTGTCTGCGTGACTGAAATTGTGGTTACAGCAGGAATGTTTGCTGGCTTAGAAAAAAAAATTGTACCTGTTTCACTGGCCATAACGCTTTTAGAACAGCCTGAGTCCGGAAAAACACAAGCAACTTGCTGTCTTCATCGCTGAGATGAAATGCTTGTTCCATAATCTGCAGTACATCAATTCTAGGTTTTACGGGTAAGGAGTCATCGCCACAGAACGGTCTGAGCCATTCCAAAAGGTCATCAGAGGAGACCAGCTGCCCACTGCAACAGAAATATGGTCCATGTGAATCCATACGGAGGACGTATGTCGTATGAAGGCAGTACTACAGAGAACTTTAACAAGTGCTTTGTTTTTAACTAATTAAGGCACTCTATTTTAAGACATTTATTTAAAATATGTTTTATGGATTAAGGTCATTTATGATAGATTCAAAGGATATTGGAAACAAGTAGAGTTTCATATATTATTGTATACATGTAGTGAAGTATCAGGGTTATCTACGTTCATAGAGCTGCAGAGATCAACAAGCATAGGAAAGCTTAAAAATAGCAAAAAAAAAAACCCTTGCATATATGGGGAGGGTGTTTATGACTCTTTGTCAGTCGAGAATACTATATGCTTTGTGATTCTATGAAAACGTTCCATAGCAATGGGAACTGTGCCTGTGGGTCTACCAGATGGTCTACACCTGACGTGACAATGTATGTCCAACAGGCATTCTTTAAAGAACCAGTAGGCCAAATATAGCAACTGCTTTTGTTAGGATAGAGGCTACAAGTTAACACACTTTGTCTTTTATTTAATTACACATTACATAAAATAAAACAATGCACAAATCAGAATCTATATACTGTGTATGAACAGTGCAACTACAGTATTTGTTTTATGGATTTTACATTTCACACAAATACCTAGGCTGCAAACAGCTTGGCGTAACGTATGATATAACATAGGTGTGTATACTGCAACAAACACTTTTTGCTACACTTTTGTGTATACTTTTCAGAAGAGCTGATACCTGTACATATATTATATTAATTCCTCACGGAGTCTCAATGTTTTTTTAGGCCATCCCTACAGGACATCAAGGCAAGACATCAATGTCCTTCTCTACAATACCCGGCTTGCTATTTATGCGTGCTCCTCAACATTAACCAGGCTATTTTAGGATTGCTGCAAGTCTGGAATGGGTATTAGCAGGCAAAGTACACAAGCAAAAAGATCAATTCCAAAAGTGGGACGTCGCATTGTGTCACCACATACATATTGTGCGAGGACCAACATGTTATATCATACACTCATGTGCGCCCTGGTGATACAAGAGTTTATCGACTGGATTAAACATGCAATACCACAGAGCATTGTGTTATGACAGAAAAATAAAAAACAAACATGGGAACTTCAATCCTCCTCAGTATCTTAATTCACTAAAGAAAAACACAAACTTCACACATAGAAACAAAAACCAAGGAGACCGTTGTCAGAGATCCAGATACATAACGGCCCAACACCTCATGTTGCTGATCAGACACATGATCAACAAACACTATAATCATATTATACGGATTATCCATATCCAACCAGTGTTATCAAAATGTCATAGTCAAGGGGAACCACAAGATATAAGAGAGACCATAAAGACTAGGGTCATGAGGGCAACTCTAGTCACGTTTCTCTCCGCTAATTCTAATGCAAAAAAGTTTTAAAAAAGTATTAAAAAGCTAAATAAAAAAAGTGAAAAATACTTAAATAAAAAAATACTTTGCAGCCTTTAAACAATAAAGCGCACACACAGTACGGAGAATAAAATGTTATCAGGTATTGAACAGTCCGGAGCACATTAATATCGACGTGCGCTTCTCAGGCGCACCTCCAGGTAAACACCACAAGCATTTGAATGTAGCGTATCGATAGAGATACAATCAATGTGCAAAAAAGTAAACTCTGCTCTAAAATATTGGGACCCTACGAGAGACCAGTACGAGAAGAAAACAGAATACTGTCCCTTATCCAGACATTATATTCTCTGTTTGGTAAATGATATATGTTTATATGCATCACCGCAACACGTACATAAGGAAAGGGCTTTAGAGTCAGTCGGATATTATAATGTGATGAATTTCTGTCCAATATGGCCTTTTGTTTGTAAATTAGCTGACACGGTATAAAATGTATTACATTTGCCATTTTATCTAAACCGCTGTACTAGGTATTAGGGTCTAATGGTTTTCCTATGAGCTCCAGGAGGGCTCGCTACAAATAAGAATGTTATTCAAATGCCATATTATCATAATTCGATTTAATCTAAAGGATGATACATTTACATTGCCTACAGACGGAAAGCCAGAAAGTAATATTGCCGGTATTTAACATAATGTGACATGGAGGGGAAATAAGAGCACTCAAGAGATAATAGATCCCACAGACATCACTTATCCAAGGCGCCCTTTGAACCGAGAGAAGATATGCTTGAGAATCATTTGGTTAAAGTGATGACCTAGATAGATGACGGGGGTACCTCGGCATCACTGAACAAGTCTATAATTCCACAGATCATGATGTACTAATCCACCACGTAGTGACACAAATCTCACCCCAGGAACCTGATTATATATATATATAAAATAAAATATATATATTAATATATAAATAATTATATATATATATGTTATTATATTATATATATATATATCATTTCGTTCATGCAATGCAGATATAACGTGTTTCCTGCAGACACTTTATCGACTTGATTTATTTGTCTAGTAGATTGGACTAAAATAACAGAGCTAGAATACACATGCACGGCTAATATGCAGGCGTCTGAAAACATTATATGAAAACTAGTACAGTTTTAGAAAAGGCAAATGGGAAAATGCAATATTTTGGATTTAGTATTTTCAAAAAATGCTAAAAAAAATATGGGAAAAACATAATACAATAAGAAAAACAAATAGTCTGAATGCCCCAAATAGTCTGAATCATCTAATCTGTTTAGTGTACAGCACTGTGGAATATGATAGCACTACACAGATCAATAAAAAATAATTCTTTAACCACCCTGAGAGAGACAACCTGCCAGGATGAACTGCAAAAGTTGGGTTTAGTAAAATGGCAGATCCATTTACTGTTCATAGCTACCAACAGTCCAAATTTTGCAAAATCAGTCCCAAAAAACTGTTCTATAACCCCAAGAATCGCAATAATGTGTATACAAACAGCAGAGAATGCATTTATAAATTACACTGCATAAATAATAATAAAAAATCCACATTCTTCTAAATAACTCACTCCATTACACAATTAACTATCAATAGGCGACAAACCAAGCCCAGCCAGGGTGTGACTCCATGAATGGGTTTTACAGAGTCATATAAATCCTGTGTTGTAATGTGAATTTTCATAACAATGGTGACAATTAATATTATTATCTTATTTTTATAGCGCTTCATGCAGTACATACATTCAAAGGCTATGACAAAATATAATGACCAAGGCATATTGTCACAAACCTCGGAAAAGAAACCTGCAAATATTGTTATGTGTGCTTATCACTAAATGAGGGCACAAACAGAGGAAGAAAAAAACTAACATCCTACCGAGAGCTCGGGTTTAAAAAATCTGAAAACACAAACACAGCGGAAATGAAATTCTGTAATTTTATCATGTACAGTTTTTTTAATGTTCAATGTATGGTGAGAAAGAGTTATCCTCATATTGCACATTAAATAAACATTTGTTTAAAGCAATCACTCACAAAATCATAATCTAAAGAATGTGCACAGTCCCAAGGTCCAACATCACCTATTAAATGAGTTTAATTACCTTTTGAAGAAGTGCACAGAGAGGCCAGAATAATGAAGAGAGAGATTCCCAGAGGAAGAAAGGTTCATTGCTTCACTTTCTTCGCAAATTTGGCTTCATTATTTTGGTCTCCCTGTGAACTTCTGCCAATGGACAGATCCTCTGGGCGCAACGTCCTCCTCGATCCTCCAACGCAGAAGTTTACTGGCAGGCCAGGCACACGGAGAAGGGGATGAAAAAAAGAAGACAGAAGAAAGAAGAACAAGAAAAAATCAAAAGAAGAAGCAGTGCTGTAGGAAAAGAGACAGGGACACGGATGCGGTCGGTGGTAAAGGAGCAAGGCATTAAGAGAGAGCGTGAGTGTGAGTTAAGAGGGAAAGAAAACAACAAAATTCAAAGTCACATAAGCTAGTACACATAGATTGGTTCTTTAAGACATTAATGTGCCATTAAATTAAGTGTACTGAACTGGAAAATAAGTTATTTTTTATTAATAAATTGGACTTGTAACCTCCTGAAATGCTTAGTGTACTGGGAGCAAACGTCTTGTCACGATTATTCTCACTTGCGTATACGACTTCTGTGTTGGAGGCTGTGATATCTTGGTTGCATCCGAGGAAGTGCAGAGAAGTCGAAAGAGCTCAGGACTAGCGAATGAATAATTACGCAAAATTTCCAAGAAAGGTCAAGCGAAGGCATAAGGTGCGGCTATGATCTGTAATATTTCAAAAACTATTCAACTGTTTCAAATATAAAAGTACAAAGTGCAGTCGATTGTTGAAGGAACCTTTAATGAGGGGGAAAAAAAATCAAAGGTGACACATCTGCCGTAATTTTCAGTTATTTTCACTTTTTGCATCCAGCAGTCATAGCATCAGAAAGAGCAAGCAGCGTGTTGGGTTTTATAGCTAGTTACGTTTAGTAACAGAAAGAAGGTGGTTCTGCCACATTACAGATCACACCTAGAGTATCGTGTAGAAGTCTCCAGAAAGATAAAGACATGCTGGATATAGGTTAAAAAAGGACTACAACAATCGTGAACGGTGTGCGTGATAAAGATTATAAGGACCGATTTAAAGTGGCTGATGGCCGGTTGGAGGGGGCTTCACCTGATCTCCAGTGACCAGTCCAAAGAGCTCTAAAGTCAGTGGAGGTCTAAGCTGTTGCAGGACGGACCTCAATCACAGCTTCCACTTGGCCATCTCGTTTTCTGCAGCAGAGCACTTCAAGGCTTTTCTTCTGATAAAAGGATAGGTGGCCCTAGAGTTTCCTAATTCTGTCCATTCCCATATCTGACAACTTCTGTCTCCAGCTCCGAGTAGGGGTGTCTCAACTAGAACAATTCCAAAATCTATTGTCTGTATTGAAATGTAATGCCCCGGAGTTATTACCTTAACATTAGTATTAAACTGCGTATACGCATTACAATTGACTGTGATGGCTCACAAAGAAATGTTTTAGAAATCAAATGCTACAACATCATAAGATAAATTAAATATGTCTAGGAAAAATGAAAGACATTTTACATTATAAACCAAAGACACCACATCTGAGCTGTTTTTTTTTTTTTAATTAATCACTGTTCCAATAAATTCCCACAAGATCAATCACAGAAATTGTCCCAAAAGATCAAATGCTTTTAGTGGTGACAGGAAAGCACAGACGTTAAACACAACAGAAATATATCTGGTTGGGGACACAAGTTGCCATCTGGATTGAAATGAAAAACCATAAAACATGTTATATAATATACCATTACAGTAAACACAATATGTTCATGGATTTGCAAAGGGACGTAATTGGGGATTTGTTCCAAAGACTGTGTTATGCTTAACATGCCATCTCGAAAATGAATGGCTGGAGGATAGGTGGAAGTTGGTTAAAGATCAAATTAAAAATGGAACGTGTTTCGCATTGAGGATGAGGATCAAAGGCATCAGGAATTAGAAGGGAGATATGGCTTTTTCTCTCTCTTTTTTTTTTTAATGGATCAACAGTGGGAAAAATGTTTCTTGTTATATCTAATGTAGTTATGAGGCATATGTGAATTGCTTTTAACATAATTAGGATCAGATAACATGTCCATCCACCTATGGACATGCATGTTTCTGGATAAAGCTGCCAGAAGAAATGTGGTTGTAGATAAATAGCATAATGTTTATGATTCACCCTGCGTTCAATTATTGTTTCAATTTCAGTAGATTAGTTTCTTCGGTGGCCAGCTACAAACTGCTTGGTCTGCGCGAGATACTTATATATATTTAATACTATATATACTATATATAATATATATATATACTATTATTAATAGTTAGCTATACTACTAGTATATAATCTCTCTACACACACACACACACAATATAAAATAACTTGGGGTGGGAAAAATAATATCCTTTAAGAAATCTAGGCATGGCAATAAGGACACATGGTAGATCCGTCTGATTCCATACCCACTG
>VKOC01000005.1:44539247-44552595 GCA_009364415.1 Spea multiplicata
ACACAGGAGTGATGGGAGTGATAAAGGGCCTTTGTACGTCTATGAAGAGATTCCATTAAAAATCGGCCGTTTCCAGCTACATTTGTCATTTACAACATTGACCCCGTCTGCGCTGGATTTCTGATCCACTTCATCTTATTTTAATGGACAAAATGTTGTTTTCTTTCGAAAACAAGGAAATTTAACCCCAAACATTTGAATGGCAGTCTGTGTGTGTTGCAACAATGGTATGTCAGCCGGCCTGACCGCTGTTAGGCTTTTTTTAGTAAAAAAACTAAAAACTATAAACCCCATCATTCCAGACATGAACATTAAATACAAACTTTTCCAAAAGCAAAAACACCTACATTTCTTGTTTTAATGTAAATATCGAGACAGATGCTAATAATGCAATCCCGACAAACTAAACGATAAGTAGGTTTCCATGCTGACGATGACTTTTGCCATGGCCGATTCCGTGCTTATTTCTCATACCCCGGTGCTGGGTTATATTTAAGGCATGGCGTCTGTTTACAGACACATAATCAGTCCCGCTCGCTCCACACGCCGTATTATAGAAACATAGCGTGTACCAGGCAGCGGTGACCTTGGGTTATTATTTATTTTGAATGTTAGCCGGTATGCGATAGTCCGCGCTGCGCCAGAAGCCGGTAAGGTGTGTTGGAGAAGATAAAGATTACTCCTGCTGTTAACACCGATACATCGTGTAACAAGCATTACCCTGTGACCCGGACTAAGCTTTTCACGCCGCGCAAGAGACATTTGTCATTCCAAGCAACAGAGTGAAGACAGTTTGAGCGCGATGGCCGACCATACCGGGGCTCGCTATTACCTTATTACAAGTTCGTATACAAGTTATCTATAATTTCTACAACTTATACTCTACAAAAGATGTGATATTTTATTAACCGAATATCATCAATATATTAAATTATATTGACCGGGTGCTAATTGTAAAGCTACAAGCTGCCGAAACGTCATTCCGTCAGAAACCATCACCAAGGAGAAGCAGCTTCATTCTTCAAAGGTTGAAAAATGCCTTTTAGATTGTAAGCTCTCAATAGCAGGGCCCGCTTCTCCTTCCGTACCGGTCTTAAAGTGTATTAATGCTACGGTCATAATGGGTATCGTCGGCTTTAATGTTATTGTTCATTTTCACTGTCCGTCTGGCCGACAACCGGCGGGATGAATACCTTCCGTCACGTCAGCATTTCCTACAAGAACTCATCCAAAGAGGAGCCCCTGCTTCACGGATCCAGCACTTTCTGCATCGAAGGGGTCACATTATTTAGGTAAAGCACAGCCTCTCCAGCCCATGTTCTTTTTATTCATCTTTATTGGTGATCGTTGCGGCCATGTCTAGAAATCCTTCGCTGGCTTGTGTGCAGACCTTGCCCGTGGTAATGAAATTACTCGACTCATGAGTTACAACCTCAGTCCTTTAACATCAATAGAGAAATGATGTCTCCATACGAAGAGCAACAGGGAGACAAGTGTATTCCCAGACCCCCTACTGCCACGGGTCAGCCAACAGAGTTTCTCCACTGGGATTTATGGTTCTCAGGAAAAATGATTGGGAATTTAACCTGATAGATTTCATCCAGAGCCTCTCTGGAAGTCCATTATTTAAAATGAGTTCAATCTCTGTGTTATCTGTTCTTAAGTATGATCATGTCACCAGAGGACACTGAATGAACAAGCACTAGATAGTACATACTGGACACGCTAAGCTACATGCTTTACTAAAAGGGTGGTAGATAAAAGAAACAACCTCCCAGCAGATGTGGTAGAGACTAATACAAGGACGTATATTAAACATGTATGCATATGGCTATATAAGAACACGGACTGATTAAACCGAGTCTTTACATCAGGAAAAATGGGCCAACTATATGGATAGGTCTGACCCACCGTCAAATTCTATGCTTTTCCGTAGTAACAGACATTTTTACACCGAGAGCAGCACTGGGAGAGGTGCGGCAGAAAACAAACACCACCCATGAGGAACGGGACTCTCTGCTCCTCCCGCAAACATCTACGTAACCTCGTGCAGTTAGGAGAGAAGGGATATGATGTCATATAACGCAGTTTGCACCATAGCGCGGAGTACCCACTCTCACCTGGCTCTACTCTCATGGAGGGTAAATGTGTCAGGGCGCGAGAGATGTTACCCTACATCCGCCCTGGGGCAGCACTGTTCAGACATTGCATGGCAAAGGATAAAATATTTTTAAAGAGAGTACAATATAAGCAAATAAAGGCTGATATTAAAATGAAAAGAATATGATTTGGATAAAATGTGAATCCAAATGGCCAGGAACCAAAAACACACACACATACACTCAAAGTAACTCTTCAATAAACATTTGGTTGCGTGCGGCTCGACCCACAATACACAAATCTCCACCAAACGCTGCGCTCGCTGAGTGGATTTGTATATATATATCCACAGAATAAGTCGGGCCTTTGAGGGTAAATGGCTTTGTTAGTTTTAGTGCGGATCGACATTTAAGCATATATATATATATATATATATATATATATATATATATATACTAATTGATGACTATATATATATATATATATATATATATATATATATATATATATATATATATATTATATATATATATAGTCATCAATTAGTGACGTCTTATACGTTATCCAATAAGTAATCTGATTGTAGCAAAACCGAAGCTGCGATTTCAGTGCCGTTGGTCAGAGGCATTCATTTATATAACGAACATCCAAAACCCGGAAATAGCAGTTCTCTTTCGTTGTAATTTAACAGATATCATCCGGCGGCACAAGCCCGAGACATGTCAGCCTGCGAGGTGTCAACTAGTTTTAGGTGAGCAATGGAATTCTACCTCGAATGCAGCAATGTACGGGTTTATCAGGTTTATCCAGCACCATTCATAGAGATTATACATCCGAAACGTAACAAACCAGTAGTCAAAAGCCATGTGAAAAAGAGCTTTTTTTTTGTTTTTTAATGAGGTGTAAGTGATGCAGTAAAGCCTTCCAGCAGATCACCTGTGAAAGCGCGAAGCCGCGGCCGCCGCGTGAACTCACCCTGTAGAGAGGATGGCACTTGTCCTTTAAGCACGGTGCCAAGTGGGCATAGATCTGCAGGCTGTAGTAATAAGCCGCCAGCTGGAGGGATAACGCCGAATGCGATTGCTTTTCAAAGCACTTGTTGGCGTCGACCACCTAGGAATAACGAGAGAGACGGGATTGACTTGGCGGAAGAAAACAGGTCGGCCTTTGATTTAAAGCCCTTTTTCTCCGGTGGAGTGGCTGCCGCGCTCGCTGTAATGGATTACAAGCCGCCGAAGCCTGACTAATTAACAGCTTTCCAAAACCCCTTTCACATCATCTTTACGTAATTAGGTTGGACTTTACCCATTTCATTCGGCGACGGCGCTTTATTACCGTCATTAGCTCATATTATTATTATTATTATTATTATTATTATATTATTATACTATTCCTCACTTTTAATACACGGAAGCAAGCCCGCCTGAAGGACTGTTCACATCAGAGGCAGGCAGCGACTAGTGTTGATGCTATTGTGGGACTACAACTCCCATGAAGCTCAGCTACCATAAAATAAATACCGTATTTATCGGCGTATAACACGCACTTTTATATCTAAAAAAAATAAGCTTAAACCCTACCTGCGTGTTATACGCTGATAACTCCTAGAGCTGCACGATCTGCAGCCGCGTCTCCCGCACTTCCGGTTCCGGCGAGGGTGCGTGCTATACGCCGGTGCGTGTTATACGCCGGTAAGTACGGTAAATAAAAAAGAGGGAAATGCTGATTCTACAGCCAGAGAGATACTTGTCAGCAACCACTGGAAAAAGTTGTTGACGCCAACATCAAACTTCTGGAGTGAACTATTAATGCACATTTTTATTATTACATATTATTATTATTTATTTATTAAAAGTGCTCTTCGAAGAAAGGAGTTTGTGAATTACTTGTCAATTATGGGATACAGGAAACCAAATAAAATATGCGGCACGTTAAATATCTATTTAGAGATACGGAAAATAACAGGACCGTAAAGCCATTAATAAAAGCCTTTGTCCCGTACTGCAGCTTCTCTTGTGTTTTGTAAGTTATTTGTAGGCTGATGCATATTAAGACCCCCCCCCCCCGTAAGGCAAGGAGCTGGGGAACAGGGCAGTTCCGCAGAATCCCCTCCATGTATCTACAATAAGGTATAAGCTATCCTTTGCATTAAAGCGTACGTAATGGCTGGAGTATATTATGAGCAAAAAATCTCATTATTTTAGGTGAAATCTGCCGTCCATCCCTCACACAGAGCAGCCTCTTAAATCTCTTGCGTCATTTTTTTTTTATGATCATCGCACACTCCACTAGTGGAAAACAGATACAGAAGAGAAGCGAAATATATAATGGCACCTGTGGTAACGCCAGCAAATAAGCCAATGCCAAGGTGGTATCGTTCGGCAGCGTGTCGCTGGCCAGCTGCAGGAGAACTGGGGAGAAAAAAAGAAAAAAAATAAGGAATAATTAGTGATTTACGGTGAATCGGCGAACCTTTTCTAAAGCAGGGATGTTTAGCAGCTAGCAGTAATTGTTATTTGCAGGTTTTCATGTAACGGCTGTGGACGTTTGATTCATGCGCCGACCACGGCTGATCACACCGCAGCGTTGTCTTATGATAATTGTCAGAGAAAATATTTTCCGGTAACATCTAACCACGACGAAACAGCTGCTGCGGCAGATTGCGGGAGCGCACGGCGCGCAGGTTTCTCTGCGATAATCAGCGGGTCGTAAAGGAGAAGGAACCGCACGGAGTGACTCTAGGACAGGTATAAAGAGGAACAAAACGATGGCCGGGATTCGCAGCCCGATAAAAATTAGGAGCTCCTCAGGTGTTACGGGATCGCTACAGAAACAACAGGTGAAAAACAAGCTTCAATCTAGAGGGAGTTGGGGTTATAACACAAGAGGTAATAGAATTCATCATCAATGACAAAATAACCTTCATGGTGCGGGAAAACACCATGGGAGATACCTGTGTGTACAGAAGGGCAAGAGGAGGACGTGGTGAGAGTGCCCAGAATGCCCGTTCTCTGGGCTGCTTTATATTGAATGATGTCTGCCGGCATGTCCCATTTATTTCACATACGTGAGATTAAGTATATAACAGAAACAAAATAACTTTATGGTATTCACAATCGGTGCTTCTAGGGGATTTCAGGATCTCAACTGTGTATATAAATATATATATAAATAATAATCCCCATATCAACACTATCACACTTATTAATGATCGGCTCAGATAATAAAGCTAATATTTCATAGCATAATTGGATAAAAGAGGGGAACAAAAGAAAATCCAATCATATTCTTTAGATCTCAGTTACACCATTTCATGAATATTTGTGCTGCTAATGTGTGTGTCTTTCTTACGTCAAATTGTCTAGCAGGCAAGTCCAGCCACGGTGAACCATGCAGGAAGCAGATTATCTACAAAAAGGTGCTTATTTTATGTTACGCAGTTAACATGCTTTGGGGGGATTTACGCCGTTTTGATAAGAAATACTAAAGATTAGTTTCAATCCCATAGAAGGTAAGCAGAATGCACATCCATTGATGACAAGTCAGACTGACTCAGGTCCCAAATGAATAAATAAGGATATGGTTATAAACATATATTATAGAATACAATGTTATTTAGGGGGTAAAATAACTTGCCCACCCAGGAACACACACAGAAATCACGCTGCTTAGATAAGATAGTGAGTGGCAGGTTGTACTCATGTTCTACAGCTTCTACTGAGAACTTTGAAGACCTCAGAGGTCACAGAAGTCCTCTATTGTCACGCTCCACGCTCTTGGACGTCAGTAATAGGATTCTTATTTCATTACCCTTATAGTACAAAACTCAAAAGGTAGAATAATGCAGAACATTTAACTCACTGGATGCGGGACTTGCTTTGGAACTTGGGATGGCTCCTGATACCAACAGCTCTGGACACGTTTAGGTCACATTAGACCCTAGCTCATAATGATGGACTCACAGAAGTGGGAGTTTGAAGGAGACTCGCAGGTTTCATCCGTATGGACTGTAAAGGGCCAATCCTGACAAGTTTCTCCTACAAGGAAGGCTGAGCTGACCCCAAAAATGTGTAGCCCCAAAAGGTTGCAGAGCCAACCAAACTCATAGCAGGGTCTTACGGGGAGAATAAAGCCCAAGAGAACCACTAACCACCCAACTACGGGCTGCTGCAAGGTAGGTACTTTTGTTTATCGAATGCTGAGAAAAAAAATAATCTTGCATTTAAAACTTAGGGATCCGGATCTTTCAGAACAACAACTGCTGCATCGAAAATCTAAACAATAATTACATTTGCCATAAAAAAAACAGGGGAAATAATTGTACATCTGCTCGTGGAAAGAAGAGAGGAGGAAAAATGTTGCATTTCTAATTGTGCCTCATTCTTTACTTGCACCGAAGGCCAAGCGGAGAGCGAACGAGTTCACTTTATGGTTATGTTTATTACACGCCTCGGAAAATAAGTTTAAATTGTGGTCAATGACATAAAACGCAGTGGAGTGGGTAAATACAATCCAAAATAAATGATGTGTTAACCCCCCCTCCCCCAGCCCACCAAATAGTCATTCAGTATAATAGAGTTTAGCCTCCCAAGGTTAGCCCAGCCGTACGCTGACAGTTCAACAACAGCCTGACGGCGCCGCAGCCCAAGGAGAGAAGGGACAGGGGTGGGACTGACCCCGGAAATTCATAGCCTACACTTTCACAAATCATAAGCAATGGGTGCACACGTGTTTCAGGCATATGCACAATTAACAGTACGTGTATTTTTTACTGTATGTTAACACATGCTTATTTTCCCACATTCACACACACACACACACACATACATACCCCAGGACTGAACTCTCGTCATATTTACAAAACTTGTGCCCCCAACTCCCAGATCACCAGCACGGTCAGTGTCGGGGTCTCTGATCCCCCAATAAGCATACAATCCTGTGGTTTAAGGAATGCCTTGGGGGGCAAGGGGGAGGGGCTTAATTACAGCCCCTCCCACTCACATCTATACTCCATCTATGTGGCAGTACTTCCCACTTGCCCCTCGTTTTCCTCTTATGCCAGTGTCATAGGTTTAATATATTGATACAACTGTGTGTACGTTGCTCCTTATCATACAGGGTTCGTAGTCTGGCACATACTAACCACACGTGTTCTAAAGCTCTCCAGTATGACAGCATCCAGTACCAAAGGGGAACTTTGTATCCGTTAAATGTTATCACTGTCTGCGGTAAAACGTCCAGGAGCCGGTCTTGTAATGTACGGCTGATGAACGTCAACACGGACTCGTATTATGACCATATTTTATTTATATAGCGCCAACAATTTCTGCAGCACTTCCTACAATATATATGTTCAAAGGGTCCGATAAAACGAGGACTGATACATCTGAAAAGCAGCCACCCCATCACCGCCATCATGATGGAGCCCTTCCATTACAGAGATCAAACAATAAAGGGAGCCAAATTCCCACAAAAACCTCAACACGCTGCATCATAAATAGTGTATTTTATCAAATAGTTAATACAATTTATTGTCCGTCACCTAAAATTAGAACATTGGCATCCAACTCTTATACCGGAACCTGACGATATGAAATATAGTTAAGAACAATACAGAATAGAATTAACGATAGACATGTTGTCCATCACCTATAGAATTATTCTGGCCGCCGTCCCATTCACGGCCCCTGTGCTCGCCTTGAACTAATCAGTTTTCGTGCCACTGGCGGATATTTATTTCCGAGCGCCCTTGAATCGTTAGAACTGGGTTTTCCAGATGTGATTTTTCAGTGGCCCCTCTTTGCCGGTGTGACAGCGGGAGTTTTATTTAGAAGCTGCGAACAAATGCGAACCGCGTGGCGTTCGGTGATTAATGGACCCAGGACTCGCAGGTTTATTTGGAACATATATTTTGTGTTCTGAGTTTCCTATACACGCCACGCATTGTTTCTCATCACGTTACTGATGTATGATAGCATTCAACATATTACACGCTAGCATGGGATTTATTGCCTTGATAAAATGGGATTTGTCACTTGCTGTATCGGTTAGAGCAGAACATGTATTCCAAACTCTCCGTCATATAGCGTGCCTCATGGGGTCTATTAGAGACATTGGGGAATAGATATAATATAGGGGGAAGAACACGTCGGATCCCGCGAGAGAACGTCCTGACGTTTGATTTCTGCAAAGGTTTAGAAATATAGTATATAAGGCAAAATCGGCAGGTGCTTGTGGCTTGGATATTATGTGTTTGTCTCAACGTATGGGAGGTCATAGCTGTCATCGATCCCTGATTAGCTGGGACTCGCCCTGCAACCAGTTATTGGGGTTTTCTGGAAAAAGAAAATTATACACACACACGCGCGCGCACACACGCCCAACAAACTTTATTTCCCGTTAAGGTAAGGTCATCCTTTATTTTGTTTTCTTGTCTTAGGATGGGTTGAGGTGAAGATAAAAACTATCAATGTTTTGTTTTTTGTTCCCAACCAAATTTTGGGGTTAGGTTATCACAAGCTGCTGCTGGAAACAAAACCTTATGGATTATGCTTTCAAAACAGAACTTGTACAGTATTTTGCTGTGCGTGAACATATATATGCTCTATTTATACACATATATATACATATATATATACATATATACACACACAAATATATACATACAAGAAATTGCTTATGGTTAGTGGCACACATTCTCACTCTCCCCTTTACCACGTGCCACTTAACCCTAGGCTCACCCGGACACTAACAATGTATGCTGATACACACTCACATGCCAACACCGCACACTACCATGCACACCAACACCGCACACCAACACCCCACACCCCACACTAACACCACACACTAACACCCCACTCCTCTCAGCTTCTCTCTCTCCTATGT
Source organism: Spea multiplicata (assembly GCA_009364415.1). Lineage (NCBI taxonomy): Eukaryota > Metazoa > Chordata > Amphibia > Anura > Pelobatidae > Spea > Spea multiplicata. The sequence continues at coordinate 44,548,236 of VKOC01000005.1, forward strand.
ACAGTAACCTCTCACATAGGCAGTAAAATGGGTTATGAAATACAGCTGGGCACAAGCCTTACTGAAATGTAATAGCCCAGTGAAAACAGTCCATATACTGACTCCGTCCAGTGCGATGTAGTCACTCATGCTTCCATTATCAAAATACTACTAGTGCGAAGTCACATAACACTGCGTTACGCGATTCCATCGGGACCTGACCTGTTGTCTGGCTAAATACAAACTAGTAACAGATTCGTACCCATCAGCTTACAAACATTTATTTTAATTATCCCAAAACTTGGTCATGGAACCTGCCTGAGAAATGTTGTGTATATCGGGAAAACTGGCTTCAGTAAAGACATTTTATCAAGGACGAGAGAGAAGAAAACTGAGACAAAGGGGGGGGGGGAAATCAAGTGAAATAACGAGGAGCTCCGAGCACGTGAACTCGGAAGGAACTTACTCACTAAATTGGTTATCACAGTGCACACAGATGAGTTCTGCAGGACTACAACTAAGGGGCACACACGCTCCATAATAGTGAAATTATAGACGACAAAGCTGACAATTAGAGCGTCGCTCTCTAGGCGGCCTCCTTCAGAAATAAACATTTAATTTGGAGCCCAAGTACACTGTGAAATATTATACAGCGTTCTAGATGTTCTAATAACAGCGTATAGAAGACAAGCTCCAGGGGTAATGAATGTGAGACAGATTTGTTAAAATGGTGGTATTTAAATTAATACATAATCGGAACGGTGCGGTTTGGCTTCCAGTTGATTGCTGTCAAAGTTTGTTCCACTAAACGCTTTGATTAAGTATATTATGGCTTTGTTTGCTGCTCTAAGCTTCCTCCTACGTGATTTATCAACAAAAAAAGTAACAGGTGCAGCTCGCTACAGACCGTGGCTGGCTGCCATCTTCACAAGTAGCGCCTGTCACCGCTACAAAAAAGTACACCGCGCTCCGCAGAAAAAAAGAAAATAAAAACAAAAGTGAAAAATTCAAACATATTCAAGTGGGGAAAGCAGAGCTCAGGCTTCCTTCCGTTAACACTTTCACTCCCTGAGCAGAGAAAAAAAGAATGTATTTCTTCCTTTCTACTTAACGCTTTCTGTACCGGCAGAGGGGCGAAAAAAGAGAAATGGTTGAAGAGCGATAGCCTTGTGTTTTTTTTTCTCTCTCAGATGATTATTGTGGATTCTATTGAGACGAAAACATATTATTAACCCCTTAAGGGCAATGCATTGTGAGCCTGTACGGGCTTTGTCGTGAAGGGGTTAAATTGGAACAAATCAAGGAACAAGCCCACAGACACACACTGCACCATCTTTAAAAACCTACTAAACACACATCTCAAGTTTATATATGAAATTATATTGCTTAGCCCATCTAGGCTGCCGACTCAATGCTCGTATTGCAAACCTCCCAACTGTCCCCTTTCCCAAGGGGCAGTCCTGATTTTCGGGCATTGTCCCTCTGTCCTGCCATGCCATCAAGACAATTGCAGTACCGTTGTAGTACAGACCTCCATCGTGGCGCCTACGTGGCCATCTTACTATGAACGAAACCTGAGCAGGTTGTCCCCGTCCTGGCCAGGAATCCATGCCGCGTACAGCCCTGTGTCTTCCCGACTCAGTCCTGCTCCTTGCTTGCCTCCAGCCACATCCCCCCATGTGGGGGGTGTCATTTTACCATCACCCCAAAATGTGTATCCTTGCTAAAGGTTCCCGTTCTTTATTTATTTATTAAAGTGTCCGTAAGTGTGCTGAATATAAAAATATTGGGAATTCCACTGGAATGGGGGAAGCATCAGAACGCGTCATGCTAAAAAGCCCAGCGACTTTAAATGTGGATTCCCTCCCTTGGCGCATTTATCATGAATCTATGCCACAGGATGCCCCTCGCCTTCCATGGACGTCCACTCATTAATTGGCATTTCAGGTCTGCCTCCCTCGCACGCTGCATGTTTTCTGATAAATGCACACAAAACACGGTCCGATAATTCCCATTTTCCAAAACAGACATCTCTCCGTACGACAATGTTTTGGGGCAGGATGAATAAGGCCAATTAATACGTTATCATGTAAATGTCCTCAGAAAGTGCCGAGATAAAAAGCACAATTCTTAAACTGGAGAATATTTTAATGACTATGGATCTATTTTCTTTTTTAAATGTGCGCAAAACAATGCATCCGCATGAGCAATTCTGCGCGTGAAAAGATATAGATCTCGCCATTCAACGCGTCAACAAAAGACAAACAGGTGCTAGCCACTCATTGCCCATTCAGCTGCGTTCTCATTCACTCCGGGTACGGAAAGGAATACGTAAGTGTCTAACTCTGAACAGAAAACAACATATTAAACTACTCACAGCAGTGACTAATATATAGGTATACACACATGGATAATGAACGGGTTAATGTTCATACGCAACACCTATTTGTCATTAGGTAGCATAAAAATAAAATATGAATATTAATAAGATGCTACACAAGGGCATCATTACATGTTTATAAAACTATGTGTATATATATATATATATATATATATATTATTATTATATATATATTATATAAAAATCATGTGATCCACACATACCCAAACATTTGGAGCTCTAGGAAACAGAAAATATATATATATATATTATATAATTTACCAGAATTATTATTATATTTTATTTACAGAGAGTCTGTAGCACTGTTACAATGCGAGGAGAAAACAAAATGAATAACATTAAAACTGATCCGCAAAAATGATTAAAACTGAAATTAGACAACAACTTGTTCCCTGCCACTGAAATACACGGATCCAACGTGTCCGTGTTCATATAATCTGATGATATAATGGCGACGTGACACCTCTTTCTCTACCATGCCACTTTTGTATTTTATATGCACAGTGAAGGAGTTCAAAAATGACTAATCACAAGTGAAGAAAACCTGCGTACCGCGGGAAACGATTTCCAGCGGCCATGTTATATGACTAAAGCCATCGGCCATATGAAGTTTTAAAGCAATAGTTTCCCAAATATATACATTTCAGAAATATTCTCCTGTTTAGTGTGTCATTCCCTGTAATGCAGTATTAGTGCTTTGCTGACCGTGCCAGCACTTAACCCCAAGAGTGATAAAAGCCTTGGGAAAGGGTGCCCTATGCACAGGTACCAGTCATGTATTCTTGCCCGGCGTGGCGGGTCCAAGAGATTGCTCAAAATGCCCCATTTGCACTATGGAGGGCGGCGCGGATCTGGTACCACGTGCCATTAAGAGTCATATCATGGTACTTTGCGCTGAGAACAATGTCTGCTGGGGAAGTGTGTGTGTGCGTGTTTGTGTGTGTGTGTGTGGATAGTGCCTTGGATGAGGGTAAAAGTGATTATTATTTATTGTTTTATATAACGCCATTATATTCCCTAGAGCTGTGCGACAGGTAGACAGGACTTAACAAGTAGTATATAGCAGAACAATAGGTGAGGAGGGCCCTGCTCAAAGAGCTTACAATCTAGAGGTCGGCTGCACGCTGGAGCGATGTCGTGCTGATGTCGGTCCCCGCGGGCCTGCATGTAGCACACACACAGACTAGCTTGCTATCATTCTTCTTAGGCATGTAGCGATCAGAATATTTACACACGCAAAAAAAAAACAAAAAAAAAACACCACTCCGAAAAGAATGAATAATGGATCAGATCAAGTTCCAAAAGGTGTTTTTTCAAGCATTCTCTCCCACAGCATCTCTAATAGGTAAGGAACTGTCAGGATCAGTCACTTCATTAAACCAATCTGCAGCATTAATACAGCGCGGCGATCAGTCAGCCGCTATCATTCGAAGACGCTTTTGGCTTCAGGCAAAGAATAAAAAAAACTGCAAGAAGTTCCTGGATAACTCCAATATCCCTTGGTTTATTAAAGCTTTACTTCGACGCGACTCGTCCACGAAACGTTACATATTCATCCGGATGCCATCGTCATTCTAAGTGTTTCGCTGCCGTGTTACCTGCCATGACCCGAGCATTAAAAACATATTTCATGCGAACACCGTAAGCGCAGAGGAGATCATTCCAAATAGATGCAGCATTATACAATACCAAAAAGATGTCTCATAATGGGACTAAAAGTATTAGCTAAAGTACTAAGTGTGTAAGAAAAATGCATTTCCACGCACATGAAAGATTTTGGTCCAAACAGGCCTTCGTAGAAGGATCTCTAGCTTTCGTTAAGGTGCTGCCCCGCGTAGGTGCAATTTAGGATATTTATATTAACTTTATCAGTATGTAATACATAGTCCAGTTTTAAAACAACAATACACAACTATAATACAGCCTATAGGGTGATACTAATAGATATTGAGACAAAACCTAATTACTGTATATATATAT
>VKOC01000005.1:44590542-44604060 GCA_009364415.1 Spea multiplicata
ATAAACTAAAATATACAATTTCTTTTAAACTATGCTACTTATGCCACATTTTTGCTGTCAAGAAGGCCTGAAAACAATTAGGGAAAGATCGTCTTAGGTAATCCAGTAAAAAGGTGTTTGTTAAATAACCCTCTTTACTAAGACCCATACATAATAGAGATTGTGTTTGGTCAAACATACAGAAAGCAACAAATGAAAGGACTTACCATCTACTCGCTCAGATATGACAACTTCAAAGAATGGCAACGGCATTGCCAGAATGGCATAATCTCTCCTAATGTTTACCGATTACTCGCGCTTTGGAGAAGGATGGCATTTATTCAGATATCTACAGCTCTCCGCAAATACAGCTCTCCGCCCTACAGCTGTCGTTTTGTAGCTTAAATTATAAAAATGTGCGTCATTATATACAGTTATGTTACTTGAAGAAGGCTGTGAACTCCTCTGTCAATGGGACAATACCCGAAAACCAGTTAGGCTACAAAATACAAGTAAAGTTTCCAGGGTTTGGTTGATGGTACCAAGTAAGATATTGATCATGAATTCTGACGCTGACTGAAAAGGACTTAACATCACCTTGTCCAGGTGTAATAACAAGGTTATATATCTACAACATATTATACAACTAATTTGTCACTTCTTACACTGTGGAGAAGGAGGGAATTTATTCTCATATCTACAACTCTTCAAAAATTTGGATTGACAAAATTATCACTTTTGCTCAAATGAAGTTAACTTTTTTTATTAATATATAATACATTTATATCTACTGAATCCATCCCAGATTCTAGCCTCCTGCGGAGGTAATTGTCAGTAGACATTCGGTATTTACATTTTCACATTTTTATGAAGTTTAGTGATAATTGACGACCAGGAGGAGTTCACTCGGGGTTGGCCCGTCATTAGGTTTATTACATTTTAAAAAAAATCCCACACTATATGTAGAGAAATCTGAGAATCGTTACCAGTTAGTTTGCATGAGATGCAAATTCTCTATCCTCAATTTCCAAAACTGAAAAATACACCGTAAAATTTATTTATATAAACACTTATATTTATATTAGTCAATCCCTTTGTGACTGCTGCCCTTGAAGGGCTCAGGTGAAAAATAATTGCTCGGAAGGTTATGCATTGAATGAAATGTTCTCAGCCTGTGTGTAATTAAAGTGATTTCACTTATAGATAAATTCCTCAAGCTATAAAAAGAGTCCCCATGTGCCCATGCTATATGGGGGGAAGGAGCATGACTGCTGACCTAAACTAATTGTAGGTCAGTGGTGCAAAAGTAATTCCCATGGATGGTTTTGGCAAATATTTTTTTCTTCGGTGGACATGGACATCATTCACGTTACCAGTAATTGATCCCAGTACACTGATGAATGATGGGTGTACCATCTGTAGTATCCTTCACCTATATAAATGTATGGTCTGCATAGATTAAAATAAGCAATATGTACCTTTTTAAGACCCATGGGAACGAACCATCTTAGCTTCTTGTTCACGGGATGTGCATGACCCTTAGATTTGTGTACATCAGTACACAAGAAAATCAATTTGGAGAATTTTTTAATTTTGTTTCAGGCAATTTTTTTTGAGACAATGAATTTAATTTTCTGAACGTTTTCTGTTTGGACAAAAATTCAGACAGGTTTTTCATTTCAAAACAGAATTTGTTACAATATTTCCAATGAGGGGGTGATTGCCCCTGCCACCTTCTAGACTTACTTCAAGCATTTCATTAAGTCATTAAGTTAAGGAGAGGAAGGTGAGGGGTAAAAAAATGAACAAACAGATAATAAATATTCAGAAGTTTCTCATTCATATGTGTTTGTTTCATTGGGGATCCAGCCTTGTTTTTTGAGATTTGTACAGATACATGAATTGGGCAAAGTTTATTAATCTTCTTGTATGTTAGTGCCACCTAACATATAAGGGTATGTTCATACCTTGGTCTTGTGTGAGTGTGCATTGCGTTTTCTGGGGGTTTTTTGTACTTCAGCAATAGCTGAACGGCTTTTCCTTGTCTTTACCTCATATTTTTCGGGAGACTTCCTCCTTGCTGAGTTTACATTAAGCCAAGTATATTCTTAAATGTTTGATGCATGAGGGGTAGTGATAGTCGAAGTGTCCATGGCAAGGTTTATGAGGGTACATAGGACATCATTAAATTGAAAGACCCTGGTAAATGTCCACCATGACCCATGTCGGTTTCCTACGCCCGTCTAGCGCTAATATGATTAAGGACCTAAACAGTTAAAATTTCTTTTTCCAAGCTTGGTTTCTGCACAATAAAAAAGCAGAATTTTACTGGTCACAATTGCTACTCTAGCATAGCAATTTATTTAATCCTACACAGCAGAAGTGAGACCTTTGATCATTTTTATTAGTCTCCCACAAAACAAAAATTATGGTTCAACAATGAAACTAAATCCTATAGGGTATTTGCATCCTGTTGAATTATCTTTTAACAACAAAGTATTTTTCGATATGAAAACGAAATTCTGAGACATCTGACCATGCACCTGTTGGAATTAAACTCTTTTTCTTGAGACCTAGATTTTAGATATGAATGTTCCCATGAATATTTTGTTCCACTACTTAAAGGAAGTGCCAGCACATGTAACAATAACAGGGTCTCTGGAATTTGGGTTGTAAAATCTAGAGAACAGGACCATTGACATCTTCTGAATGATTTTTTTTTCACATAGATGGTCAAATCATTCCAAATTATGTGAGATACAACACTAAGGAACCTGTCCCTGCTTTATAAACAAAAGCTAACAATAAGACCGTATGGTGGAATTTATGCTCTTTTCTTGAATTTTTTTTTGTGTTTGCTGATTAGCGGAAATATTTAAACTAAAGCGTTTACCACGCAGGGGTGGGCACCAACATTTTTAATGGTGAACATTTACTGGGATCTGTGGTGGAGAACCTTATGATATTTAGCTGGTGCCTCATGGTGAGCCACCTGGAAACCACAAATCTTTACTTTAAAGGATGCGTTGTATCATTTTTGGTACATGACTGTTCCTTAATTCTCTGCCGTTTAGGCCCCAGTAGTAGTAGTGTGCCAATGCACACCATGGTGAGGGGTCTACTTGGCTGGCGCAGTAGATCGGGCGAGTATGTGAGGAGCTGGCGTCTAGTGGCCCATTGGGCATTCACTGGGTGTGCCAAATGGCTAGTCCAGCTTTGCTTCCAACTTCCAAAAAAATGTAGAGGACATAATTCATTTTTGACTAACCAAAACATTTTAAGATGATTTTTTTTAACCCCTTAAGGACAATGGGCGGTCCCAAAACCCATTGAAAACAATGCATTTTGAGCCCATACATGTACGGGCTTTGTCATTAAGGGGTTAAGATTCATGCAATGTTTATTCATGCTCAAACTGAGACACCATCCCCTCTTGTTTTATCAGTTGTTGATATAAAGAAGGAAGCTTTGCTTTCATTATCACTGTGTACATTTTTACACCCTGTTTTAGAAAGGTTCCTTAATTGAGCTTTCTTCATTCAAACACCTTTTTTTCCTGGGTGTATGAGCGCTTTAATCCTTTAAAAGCTGTTCTTCGTTCATATTAGCCAATACCAGTTAAATATTTATAACTGAATTTGCTCCTTTGTTTTCTCCTTTGAAATAATCACTGCCCCAAATGGAAAGTACATAGAGACAGATAATGGGTAAAAATGGAAAACGATCATTCATATGGATCTGGGTGTGGGGAACATTCCTACATCGAGCAAACACATCAAGAGTTTCTTTCCATTCAAGCCTTGTCAGGTATCAGTACTGGAATGTTTACAACATAAGCCAGGGATTCTACAACTTTGATGTCCTTTGAAAGGATAATGTTACACGTCACTGACACAGCAATAAACAGGTTTCCTTAAAAAGATATAAATGAATACAAAAAAAAAAGGTTTACTCATCATAATGTTGGTAATCCTTAGAGAGGGCTGGATTTAACCATCTCCTTCAGGGCAAGCTCCCTGACGTAAATCTCTAGCAAGTAAATTAACTGCTATGAGTATCATAAACAATAACCTAGGAAAAAAACTAAAATAGTGAAATTCTGAGTTGCATTAATTTTTTTTTTTTAAATAGATGTACAACAGTGTTTAATTGTCTCTTACCATGAGGATATTATAGTGCTTTATTCAATGATGTTGCCCGGCGCTTTAAGGCCGGTGGCCGCCTAATGTTGTAGGTTGGGCTGACAGCTCGGCAGGCAGCACATAATGTTGTAATGCTCACGGGGCGTGTGGCTGGGCATATTTAACCGGGGGCCGCACACTGCAGCACCGGATCTGCCTCTGGAGCAGCAGATAGGGTGCGTACAGAGAGATGTTGGGCAGGGGCTCACCAAGCTGGTGTGCCAGATGGCCAGTCCAGGCATATTCGTCATCACAGTTTTCCAAGGCTGAAGCACAAAAAGCTCCCCCTGTTGCTTGTCACAATCCTCCATAGTGTTAATGGGCATAGTGTTCGGGAGGTCGGTGGCCTTTTTTTTTAAGTGGCCTGTTGAGCAGCCGCAAGGCTACAAGAAGCCTGATCACCCAATAGGTGCGATTGGCTTCCTACTTTGTGTGCCGCCGCCTGAACCTGCCACCCTAGCCCTATGCCAGAATACACCAATGGGTAAATGACATTATGATTAAGAACTAACCCTTACTTCACTGAGAGGGTGGTAGATAAAAGGAACAACCTCCCAGCAGTTTGTTAAAATTATTTTAGAGTATGGAAATTGCCAGACTAGATGGTCTGAATGGTTCTTATTTGCCATCAAGTTCTATATTTTTGTGTTTCTAAGAGATCCGATGCGAAATCATGATAGTGTGCTTTTAATAGACAGACATTAGGCAAATTCCAAACATTACCCATTATATGGACGGATCAGGATAGTGCCGGAGCAAAGCATGCCTAGAGGCTAGGTCTCAATTTTTAGCTTTAAAGAATTAGAACATAATAAACAATTTGGAACTGAACAAGGAAGCTATAGTTCATTGAACGGTTAAAAAAATAACTTCACCCATACCCCGCTTATCTAAAAGATTTACTCCTGACTATTTTCAATGTGTGTGTTTTTATTTTCATTAGTTATAAATTTTCAATTCCTTTGTGCTTTGGAACAGAAACCTAAATCAATATTCCCACTATAATGCAACACTTTCAAGATTTCAAGTTGAAGTTGCAAGGAAATAGGTGATGGAGGAAATACCCTTCGTGTTTTGGGTGCCAGCACATCATTTATTTTATTTATTTTTTATATTATATATTTTTTCTTCCTCTTTTAACCTATAAAATGCCAGCTAGCAATGCATCATGTAGCAGCCGTCACCCACCCCACTACACTGTGAAGGTTAAAGGGTCATAAATCTATATATATTTTCTACCTTGGAGATTTATGGTTCTGCTTCTTGTAACATGATTGGTAGTAAATTTTGGTATCTTTGGTTGAAAGTGATATTACTCCCTGTACTTGAACAATGACCTTGCGTTAGTTGCCAACAGTGGGTGAAAAGAATTCAATATTTTTTTTCAGATTTCTTGAGCAATATAAGTAATCATATTAATGTGCTTCCGAACGTAAAATTCTAATTTATGACAAAAGACTTTTAAAAAAAAAATTGGTTAAAACTTACCAGTATACAAATATATTTGAGAGATATAAGCAAAGATACAACTGCTTGGCAGGCATGTAATATTAATTAATTGCACATGAATAAGAAAAGCCAACATAGTTTAATGGGTTAAAAAATATGAAAGAAAACCATCAAAAAAGAAAACTATAAAGAAAAAAACACTTTCCCAAAAAAATGAATTTAATGTCCTTAGGATTGGATGATTGGGGGTTCACTCAGTAAATTCCAAGTTTACACCTTTGTGTAAACTTTACGACTAAGCGCCAGTGTTAAGAGTGAAACATAGTCAACCACCGGGTGTCAAGTCGTCGCTCCCTAAAAAGGTAGTAAAAATGACAATTCAAGTTGCATAATTCTTGCCTGGCATTACGGATGGTGTTATGGATCTGAAGCTATTATTTATTGTACATATGAGTGGCGCATGGATGTTTATACAGGCCATACAACGCATGGTAATACAACATATTTACAACACTATAAGGTTTTCCTTGCCTTCATTATAAAAATACTGTATGGTTGAATAACTCTTGTCTCAATTTACCAAATAATTAACCTAGTGAGGTGCAAATCCACTGTCTTTTGCCCCTTCACTCATCAGTGACATGGGGTAATATGTTAGAGACATTGTTAGACAATGTCCCACTATTTGTATTACTCAGGGCTATATAGAGCACACACCATCTGCATACATATAGAAAAGAACCCCTCAAGCCCAGGATGCCCTGGGTTTGGTGGGATCGGGTATAATACACACAAGGATGAAATCAATAAAGAACCAGGATATCACCTCTAAAACTGTCTGAGAAGTGCAAACCACAGCGAAGACTCCAGCTGTGACAAACCAGCAGAGTAAATCCACGACCCACGGCAGCACATTCTCAGCCAGCAGTATTATTAAAGTGCCGTAGCCTCAGTGAATCAGATGGGGCGATAGACACCTGACGTGACCTTAGCGCTGAATCATAAGTAATGAAGACTTATGATTAAGTGCTAAGATGCGAAATGCATCAAGTGTTGCCACAGTTCTTTGGTTTACTTTGGAGGATAATACCTTAAATTGATATGATAGCATGGTCAGTGCCAACCATCTCCTCCTTTAGAATTTAATGTCTAAATTAACTAAATAACTACACCACAATGCTTTTGCCTATTATTATACGTTGCTGTTTAATACAAAATCTCCTCAACTAGATAACAGCTTGTTATTATAACATAATTACCGGTAAATGGAATAAAGCAAATACAAAACATGAACAAAACATGAACTTACAAATACGTTTTTACTGCTAATAGGCAGCTTATAGTAAAAGACTTGTTATAATACACAATGTGATATGGTGACATTACTTTGACCAGTCCCTGATTTCCAAGTGTCCTGGTAGCTGTGAAATATTTATTCTTTTGTTCTTTCTATAGTGATGATATTATAAGCAGCTCATTCATCCAATGATATGGAACACATACTCATCAACATAACATATTCAGATGTGCAGGGCCGGCCTTAGGGGTGTGCGACCTGTGCGGCCACACAGGGCGCCATGGCAACAGGGGCGCCTGCCCAGGGCTTAAATTAAAATATTGGGTTTTTTTTTAACTTTCTTTAACATCCTCCATGTTAAATAAAGTTTTTTTAACTTTATTTAACACGGAGGATGTTAATTAAAGTTAAAACAAAAAAATGGTGTTTTAATTTAAGTCCCGGGCAGGGGCGCCCCTTACTCTCCATGACTCCATCGCCGTGCCGGCGTTTCATGCTGAGTGCCGGAATATGATGAGAAGGGGCAGAGAGGGGGCAATGAGAAGGGGCAGAGGCGGTAGATAGTTAGAAGGGGCAGAGGGGGGAGCTTTTTTTCCTTTCTTTTGTTAGGATGGGGGGGCGCCAGAGGAGTAATCCACACAGGGCGCTGGCTCTGCAGATGTGAAACCTGGATCCATGGAGAATTCAGATTTGTGATTAAGATGAACGTGGGGGTACTCCAACAAAACCAAATGTTCTTCCTAGAAACACCTACAAATTCGCCCAATGCATTTGCTAATTGGAGAATTACACTTGTAGTAAAGTAAACCTCAATGCTGCATGCACACCTCGGTGAACGTAGGGTGAATGGAAAAAATATTTCTGAGCTGAATTTTAAATTGGCATCTGTACATATACATGTATAAACAAATATAATGATACGTTTGGAGAGAAAACTCATTTGTTTCATTTAGTTTATAATGACTATTTTTAAATAAAATACCGGATCCTCCCAAGCCTTTACTATAGCAAAGCTATATACTATACTATACTAGTCTAGTAGGTTGTGAAACGCTTCCCCCCTGCCCAGAGAAAGAAGAAACTGACCAGGATACTCGGGGAATGAGGGCTTCACCAGTAGACTCCAGGTCAAAGCAAGAGAGTTGAACCCAACCACTAGAGGACATGTATAGGAACTCTCTGGATTTTCCTTAAATGTCCCTGTGCATAATGTGGGTCACAAGGTCTCAAGGGGCAACTATTTGCTTTCTGGGGGAGAGGGGGAGAGGTATTCACTTTCCCCCCTTTCGTGCCCAGTTTTTCCCTCCCCACACTCTTCTTATTTCTGGTTAGCCCTATGCCTGGAGCCAACCCTTCTCAGCTCCAACATAAAGAGGAGAAATTGGTGAGTATAAAGAAGAAAATCTATTGGGAGTGCATTGACATGCATTCTCAGTGCGTGCGCGAAGTGTGAAGAAATATACAAAATATACCGCCAAGTGAATTCATGAGCAGAATTTGCACAGAAACTGATATCTCTGGAAATCACTTAAATAGGGTCAAAAATTGGTTATGTTCAGTTGCACGCAGATACTCTACCCATAAAAAGTCTTTAGTTGACAGACTCCCTATGACAACCCAACTGCGTTATACTCCCACTCTCATTATGCCAACTGAACCAAAAGCTTTGCTGCCACTTTGATGTATTCAGCTTCCATTACTCTATGTTTGGACAGTAATGCTAAGCATGATGATAGTTACAGTCTACAACATCTGGATCGTCTTTGGTCGCCAGAGGTGTCCTGAAAGAGTCTTCAGCGCCAAGGTGTTTTACCGATTTCGGGACCAGTCCTGCAATATAGTTGCACTCATATAAAAAACCATGGCTTTTGCGAGTAAGTTCAGGTGTTTTTGTAACAGATATATTTCTGTAGATAATGTGTAATCATAATCATTTCACAGCATTTGTTGAATTGAAATGGAGCTTCTTGGTCTCTAGAGACAGACTCTGGAGGAAAAATTACATTAAAACCACTTTCTAGAACTAAGCAGTTCACTTCTGATCTCGTTGCAGCTACATATAATAAACCTGATTCGACGAACCCGGGAGCGGCAGAGGTAATGGATTTCCTTGTCAAAGTGACAAGGAGGAAAACGTGTAATAGCTATTAATGGTTCTCAGTTATCCGCTGTTTTCTCTACCCCCCTTCTCGTTCCTTTAAAACAGAACAGTTGCAGACCACAATTTAACCCAAAACAGAAAATCCTTTTAGCTAGAGGTAAATTTGCTATAATGTTCCTATTATAAACATCAGGGGTTTTTCTGCTGAAATACAGGAAGTTCATGTTTGTTCCAAAACACTACTTTTTTTTTTCTCCCCCGAAAATGTGTTTTTTTGGAGGTTTCACTACTACAATCAGCAAAACATGATAATGTCCCATTATTTCTGGTTCTAATTTTGCTTTTAAAACCTCCCGATGGAATCTGTCAAGTATCAAAATCACCTTCCCAATGGGACTAAGGTCATTGTACATCCTTGGTTCACAGGAAGGCATGTTCCTCCAGAAAAAAAAGGGAAATGTTTTCCAATCCCTCTGATGTCTACTACTAAAAATAAACTAATGAGTCTTAAAACTGACCTTTTTTTTTTTTCTTAACCATTTTTTTTGTTGCTGAAGGAAAAAGTATTTACTATCTGGGAGTCAAAGACCGGAAATGACTTATATAAAATGTTCCTTAGAGGTCCGATGTTTAAAATTTTCCACCGTGGTAATTTGAATTTAAGATCTAAGACGTGTGATATGTCATGGGTGTTTTAAATAGGTTATCATTACACCGTGCAGGGCACAAATAGTAGAGGGGGGGGAGAAGAGGGCTATTTCACATCTTGCTTGAATTTAAGTTAAAAGCAGGGCCTCACTAAATTATCAAAGGCAAAGAAAAAAAACCCTACAAAATTATTGAAGGGGGAAAAAAAAGGTATTTAATTAGCTCAGAGTTCCTTAAATGTGTTTAAAGTAGAATGGAACTTAACTCCTAAGAAGCAGTAACTGAAGGATCTTTTTATGTTTAAAACACATTATTCCAGAGTAAACGTTAAAGATAAGTAACAACGACCAGATAAATGCATTCCATAGAAACATAGAATTTGGCGGCAGATAAGGACCCTTCGGCCATCTATTCTGCCCATTTTTCTTGAAAAACCTCAAAACTTAATCAGTTCTTGGTCTGGTCTTAGTTTCGGGAGCCATATCCCTACCCCCCCCCCATACATGTTTAAATACCCTCTACCTCTTCTGATGGGAGTTCCATTTATTTACCCCCATCTCTGTAAAGTAAAACTTCCTTACGTTACATCTAAGCCTCGGACTCTCTAGTTTTAGATTACAGTCTCTTGTTCTAACATTTCTCCTCCTGCACTTTGTTAAATCCCTTTAAGTATTTAAATGTTTCTATCGCATCTCGCCTCTCCCTTCTCTCCTCCAAGCCGTACATATTGAGATCTCTTTAGTCTTTGCTCTGAACTCTCTCCCCAATAAACCCTTGTAAATCTATGTTTAAGAGCACGCATCCTGAAAGACTCCCAATATTTAAGACGCTTCAATCTATCTGTACTTCTACTGGGTTATTAAAGGGTAATCGCCCCTGTAAGGCAAACCGCTCCTGTTTCATTGCTATTCTAAGGAGCCTATGCAGCAATGTATGGAAATACCAGTCACCTTTCAATCCATTAGGGGATTACCAGAGCTTTTGTATGTTTGAACGTATTCTAGTTTCTCCCAGCTGATGTAACATTTTATTTCATTGCGGTGGATAGAGACAAAGGTAGATGTGACTTTTCTGTATGAATAGGGAGTTTATCCACAGATGACCTCTGCTGCCCTAGTGTACTGGTTTCACGATAACATGACCACTGGTTAAAAAAAAATGTCACCAATTGTTTAAAAATAAGTTTGCTTTGTTTTATAAAAGCCTACTTTATTTTTAAATGGCCTAAGCCCATGACAAGTCTGTTGAGTCAGTTGTCTAAGTCAACTCTAAGTCAGGAAAAGTTCAAATGCTTTTGAGTTGGCCGTCACATTGACTTTTGTGAATAGATGAGGTTCAGCCAAATCAGTAGAGTTAGCAACTCAACGCTTTGTTGAAAATACACTTTTATTATTATTATATACCTTTACACCTTTAGATCTGGCTGAAAGCAGCCACTGACAGCATCTCAAGTTCCACTGATACTCCTGCGGTGTACGCGTTTCAGCAATAACTGATACTAGACATTTAATGACAACCTTCTCTGTTATTTGACACTTAAAACATGGATATGACACCCCGCATATCCATATCATAACTGACCCTTTAACTGCATTTGTGGACAAAGAAAGTCCATGGAAAAGCATGGATCTCTTCCTGATTTACAAGAATTTTCTTCTCTCAATGTTCTTTTTTGTGTTTAGGGGCTTGCTGACTGGTGTAAATATTGCCATTGTGTGATAACCTATAAGGCATCTAATAACAATACATATTACATTCTTTAAGAATAAAATCTTCTACATCTTCAGATTAAATTGGCTGGAGTACATGCCAATGGCAGAGAATCATACACTTAAGGTTTTTTTTTTGGAAGTTGGGCCACTTGGGTCAATAACCTAGATTCTACTGTCAAACAGTAAAACAGATATTCAAGGGCTTTCCATGGAATTGGCCTAAAATATTACTCAGTGGAACACACATCTGACACCAGACAAGATTGGGTTCTCTTTTAAATTGCCTAGTGAGTGTGTTGCACCCAATGTATTGAATTATTTTTGTTTGGCTGCTTGCAGCTTTGCCCCCTGGCTCCACAATGCATTATTTTGCATGATTCTTCGCACAATCCCCTGGGACATTTTCATTTTGGTTTGTTTTTGTATGCTTTTGTCTTCTCATATCACAACGGCAAATGTGTACTTGGTCATAGAGAGATTCATGAGCCTTCTTGAAAATTTCTATGAAGGTACATTAGAACAACCCAAGCAAATAGAACAATGGACGGATTCCAGTTGTTGCTGGCAAGTGCTACTATGTTTTTAATTTCCCTAACAAATCTTTTTATATGCTTTTATATCTACTTTTGTTTATTTTGATATTTTTTGGTATTTAAAATGTATACATTATTTCACTTGAATCCAGTAACTATTCTATTATGTCTTGGAGTTGTTTTAGTAGTTGAGTGAGGGAGCTCAACAACATATATATATATTTGTAAATTATGCTTTCTATATGAACAGATTACACGGTCAGGAGATTATGTTGTCAGAAATAAACAATGATTAACCAGAAAGAAAGTAGTAAAAATAAACAAGATTGGCATGTATTTATCCTAATTGCAGCAAAATTACTACGTTGAATGCTTTATTGATTTACCTAGTGAAGTAATAACAGGTTTTATCCTCTATGCACACACCATACAGAAACTCATTCTATGTTGGTTGCTCGGTCTAAATGAACCTTTCTTGGAGTTAAAATAAACAATGGTAAGATAATTAGCTGGTGATTTCCATGGGGAGTCGATGGCTAAGCTATTAACATGGTGTTAATAACTAGGCTGTTTGTCAGTAGGTCCAAAACCATTAATTTAGGAAATTGTTCAAATTTTTCAACTTTAGAATATATTTAAATACTATATGTCACCTAAACCTTTTATCATTAATGTATATAGCATATATCTTAATGTCTCCATTGGAGAAAGAGAGACTTTACGGGGGCATAGGGTTGGGGGTTTACCAAAACCTTTTGTGGATTTTGTGGCCTATTGTAAATGTCTATATAATTTAAAAGACAATTAGCAGAAGCAAAATTATATATTTTTTTTACGCAACTTAAAATATAAACAGACCTTATGAAATTTATTATCAAGTGTTTTTTTCTTCATGTGGACTTGAATTGGTTCCCATATTGAGTGACAAGGAGAAACCGTGTCTCCCAACTGCCCGGCTTTGTGCGGGACAGTCCTGATTTTGCCCCTCAATCCCGCAGTCCTGATTTAATTCTCCAGTGTCTGTGTCTCGATTCACCAGGGGTAGAAGTTGGAAGGTATGCTTAAGGTGGGATACCTCAGAGACATTCTTAGTACCATGTTCCAAGTACCATGTAAAATCTTTTTTCTACTTGAGAGTTAAAGCCAGTGGTGTATAATGTAATGTAGGCCGCCATTGTCAAAAAACTGATTTTCCCTCATCCTCTTCCACTTAACTTCCTTTACCTGCAGGCCTGGAGGACACCATTGCTGTCAGTCATGTGATATTTTGGGTGACTTTCCCTGCTCAATCACTACACTGAGCTGATTCTTTACGGCAATGCTAATGAAGTCTGTTCCTTCATAGAGTTTATTTAGTCAGAGTGTCAAACTGTCTGGCTAGGTGACTGACAATGAGCCATTCAGTTAGCACATACAGTATCATAAGGAGTGAGGACACAGATCTAGAACACTTACAGATGAATAACATGCAGCATAAAATGTTATATTGTGTAAATGATTAGGGCTGGGTTATTTTTATAAAACTTTTTGTTTGCACCCAACATTATAGACCATTTTGTATGCAATACACACAGGGCCGGCCTTTGGGGTGTGCGACCGCACAGGGCGCCACACTCCA
>VKOC01000005.1:44621475-44633042 GCA_009364415.1 Spea multiplicata
GGAAAATGCAGTGGCAGTTTTCTTGGTGTTTTCACTGTCGTTTTTCATCAAGAAAAAAACGCAGGACAAAAACCCAAGTGGAAACCTAGCCTAACCCATGCCCAAGTAATAGCAACGCCTAATTATCTCCCGTGCAGACACAGGAGGTACAGCAGCAACACCTCAAGGTTTTCCTGCATGAAGTCCTGAGTAAAGTCCTGGGTTCTCTTATGCATTCTGTTTCATAGACGTTCCACAGGCACATCATTCAGAACCTTGTGCAGGTTCTATATAGACCTCACAGTTTAACTGTAACCCCCCATACTATGACCCCCCTACATGTAACAACCCAGCGAGGTCTGCTCCTTAAGCGAGTAGTTTGTAGGTGACTTGAGATGAGAAAAAGGCAAATTCATTATTCTACTTAAAACCCCTGGGATTTGCCTTTCTTAATGCATACTTAATTTGGTAAGATTACAATTTCCACCCCACTGCAAGTCATTCACAATTCACATCTTAGCGAATAAACCCCCAAATCATCAGGCAAAACCTAGAGAATTAATATCCATGGTTAACTTGATCAACCCTTTTTTGTTTTGCTTTTTTATTCTGGTCACAAAATATTTTTTTATAGTGTCTCTCAAAAGGGTTATCATATATTTAATATACATTTGGAATATACTATACATTTAACGGTAGAGTGTATGATTTTTTTTGGTTGTGTGTGTGTTTTTTTTTTTTTTTTTTTTTTTTTTTTAACAGCAGCAAAACATTTTCCCATGCTACCAAATCACAGATGCGTGTAGTAAAAGGAATCAAACATTAACAAAGTCTGCCTGGGTATAGTTACGCTAATTATCGAGGGCTTTGGTTTTATCTGATATTCTCTTAAAGTTCTTTAAGCTTTTCATTGCTATAAAAGACATATAACACCATTTTCCCCCCATAATAATAATAATAAAAAAGATCTGAATTAGATGCAAGTAGTAGCTCCTGGGGGAAAAAAAAAGGGAGTTTGGAATTTTTGCTCTTAAAGACTGAGGACAACAATTGGTTGGCTCGGTGCTGTTATAGTTTTTATGGTATATATGTTACACATTTTAATGGGTTTGTAATGTATAATGCTGCTTTGGGATCAGTTTACTTTGAAACAGCTTAATGGCCCACTGCTGTGAAGTTTGGGGGTCTCACAACATGGTAAGTATGTGGGAATTACACACTGTTAAAGGGTTGCTGAGTTATGCCATTATTTTCCTAGATCTATCTAATTGAAATTCTTTGACTTGGGCAGACATCCTGTGAGCAGTAACTCGCCCCGATCTAGAGTTAAGCCATGGTATTTTTAGCTTTGTTCCAGAGAGACGGCCGGCTAAAACGATCAAGCTTTTTTCACTTGCTAATAAGTAGCCTGCACTTAACCCGTGGAATAAATAACGGACTTCGAGACAAAATTGTTGCCTTGACGAAAAAGGGTTAATGCCTTATTCTTATTCGGAGATCATTGATATTTTTATATAGTACCATGAATTAATTAATTAATTCAAAATTATCATTATTTTTTTTATGAATTCTGTGCTCACAAACTATTCGGTGATCTATGGTGGGATTTGATACGTACAGTTAATAGATTGTATTTTTTTTTCCGTTTTTTGTAACATATGTGACACATTTATCCATAGAGTATGTCAGGTAAGTCACGCAAACCACTTAAAGAAAAATAAATCACTAAACAAAATATCTGAAGTCCTGAAGTCACTGCAATCACCTGCAATGTGACAATACGATAGACTTTTGCCCTACTGCTCATGGATTTACTTTACACACAAAGCAGAGATTTAGCACAGGCCACTTGAGAAAGGGAAGCATAAATATTGGGGATTCAATCATGCTATATGGCCATATATCTTGATGAGTCCTATATAATCCTAACATAATAAATAAAATTTCCATTTCTTCCAGTCACCACGATGAGTCACCTTTTAATGAATTGTAACCATACCTGGAAAACCACTGGGTTTAACTCAGAGTCTCCGGGTGAATCGCTGCTTCTGCGGGACTCTGAGTCATTTTACTCATTCACCAGGAAAAGGGGAGTGGCTTTCTGCCAGTTCTTCTTGCACTCCCAGCCAATGTAATGCTATCTGTGGCTAGCCTTGGTTAACCCCACCCCCACTTCTAACCACGCCCTTCATGTCACTAGGCTCACATTCATGTGCAGCTAGCGCCACCTCCTAACAAAGCTTCGGAAATCTACTTTTCATAATCATACCTAGGAGCTAGATCTGGCCTGGGAACATCCAACACGACTTTCGATCTGTGGATGGGGAATTGTGGTAAGGCCCACTTGCTCTTTGCCATGCTCCACTTACTCGTAGCCCTTTTTCCAAATTGTGAATAGCCAACTACGACCGCCTTGCTGTTGTGGAGACAACAGAGAAGCCTGTCAACTCTTAAGCTTGGTGACCCATAGTGGATCTGGGAATGTGTGGAGCAAGGCCAGTCACACCATGGAAAGTGGCTAAGACATATAGTTTAAAAAGGGGTAGGTGGCACCAAAAAGAGCTGAAGAGCTAAATGCCACTTTCCACTATCCGGAATTTAAAGTACAGACCCCCAGAATCCTGGTTATCATATATGATACAGGGAGGCTCCAAGCCAGGTTGGAGAGACCCAACAAGATTAGCGGAATTGGATGGATTCTGTTGCCATAATTAATCTTTAAAGAAATGGAAAACAATATGTACTGAGAGAAAGAGAACAATATGTAAAGAATAATATATAGAAAATGAGAGAAATTAGGAGATTTACTAAGGGAGAAAAGACAACGAGAAACGCTGAAAAAACAATGTTCCCAATTCACTGATGTGCTCAAGAGATTATTCACTGCTAATCGGTTACAGTGATGATAATATTCATTCTGAATACTTCATTAACGATGGTAAATCATAAATTGAAAATCATGTCAACAAGAACACTGCGGGGAGATAAAAATAAACTCTGGCAGAAAATGTTCTTGATCAGTTGCTTATTTTAAAGCCAGGAAAAAAAAAAGAAACAGATTCAGATTCCGTCTTTAAAGACTAATTAGAATTACATTTCTTTTAGGCTTGACAAGCTTTCTCGCCTCATATGAATAAAATTTGGTGCTTAAACTACATCACAGACTGACACAGAACAGAGCATGGAATTACAGAGAAAGGCTGTCAGCCATAACTATAAATAAAGAAACAATAAAAAAAAGAAATCAAAAGATACTGAGTTAAGTCATAGTATAGAACCGATGATGAAAATGATAACAAATCACAATTTCTATGATGCAATTTGGCTTGTATTTCACTTGGAAACTCCTCGCCAGGGTCACCTTTATACATAATGGGGTAGTCTATGGAGATATCTTTTGTAACCTGTCATTTCATAGTAGTCACCCATTAGGGCATTCTGACCCCAGTTTCGTCTGCCATACTCCATCACTTGCCTTCCTGGGCTTTTTCCACCTAGGCCAGAAATCTCCTATAGTTCTGCCTACTGCTGGATATGGGATATAATGTCAAGTACCAGTGCTCTCCGACTGCAGGAGACTTTAAAAAGGTTGGTGCTGTTAGAAGACTTGTGCATTCAGATTCATATGAATTGTACATTTACCAAATTTTAGTAAATTCGGCTATCCCAAAACGAAGCTTACTCTCTCACACTCGCATTCTTATTTACTCTCTCATGGTCTCTGAATGTTTCCCTAAATTCTCTGCCGACCTCTTTCCCTTCTGGATCTTCATCCTTTTATATTATCTCTTCTCCATTCTGCAATCCTTGATCTGGTATCTTCTTTCTTCGTAGACATCTCTTCCGTCACAATGGAGGCGCTGCTGTGACATCCTCCACGCGGGGAAGAGGACATCACCAAGAGCGCCAACTGAGGACAATATGGCGGCACTCACGGTGATGACCTCTTCTGATCCTCAAATCAGGGGAGAGGACATCACTGCATGCGCTGTCATTTTGCGCTGTTAATATGGAAGTGGTCAGCAGAGAGAAAGTGATCGGTAGAGAAGGTTGGGAATCATTTAGAGAACGTGAGAGAGAGTGTGAACGAGAATGAGAGTGTGAGAAAGTGAATGTGTGCACTGGGCAACAAATTTTGTTCCCATATTAAAAATGCAGCCGAAGCAAATGGACAGGGAACAAAATTTGCTGCCTGAACACGAACGGACCAAAAACAAACCGAAAAATTGGTCCAAAATTTTTTGTCCCATTTGCAGATATCTAATGTTTAGCATCACACTTTTATTTTATTTTTTTTTTACTCATTTACTTGTCAGTATATCATTTTCTTCATCTTGATTTTCTTGAAACTTGGTGAATATTATCCAGATTGTAAGCTTGTGAGCAGGGCTCTCTTTACCTAATTTATCAATCTGTCAATTCTAGTTTTGCCTACGCTTTGAATGTACATATAATAATAATAATAATACCACAACAGCACAAAAAACAGCACAACATGGGGAAAAAAAATGTAACTTCAAAAAATAATATTAAAAAGTTAACAAAAACCAATTTTTTAAATAGATTTTAATCTAAGATGTTCGGTTCTTACTTGGGTACAGTTCAGAGGAATTCCAAGCTTTGCGTCTGTTTGTTGTGGATTTCTGCGCTTATCACAAAACACTAAAGTGTCAATTCCTGGGAGGTAAAACAGCTATCAACAGGGGAGACAGTAAAATCTGTCAAGAGTCTTTATGTTGCAAAAGAATCATTAGTTCCCTTCTGAGAATGGTTTTGTTTATTTTCAGGACTGGTTTCTACATTGCATCCTTTTTTGTTTTTTTCTTCGCTTTTCTGATGGTGAGAACATTTTTGAAGCGAAAAACCGTAAAAGTACTTATCTTCACACAGCAGCATGCTGTTTAGCTCACACGTCTTTTTTCTCCGGTGCAAGGTTTATAGCTTTAACAGACATTATGGTTTATTATACTTGGGGTTCGCTGTGGTTTGAGAGAAGTTGTTTAAGTGTTGAATTGATAAAAGGCTAGTGTCTGTATAACTGATAAAAATAACAAGGGTCTGAAAGCTTGACCTGTAACATGTAATGTATGTATTTTCATCGTTATTACATTTTGATTATAGATTCCATATTACTATTACTATGAGGGAAGAACATAACTGAAGACACACTGGTATAGAGGAAGGGTTCTGCTCCTTCAAGTTTATAGTGAATGAATTAGGCGAGGGGCTGATTGGGTAAGAATGATTAAATTGTAAGGAAGGTCATGTTGCGAAGTCAATAGGGTAGAGATCTTGAAGGTCAGAGGAACAGATACGTTCTTTCTAGAATGACGGTTTTGGAGGA
This sequence comes from Spea multiplicata, assembly GCA_009364415.1. Taxonomy (NCBI): domain Eukaryota; kingdom Metazoa; phylum Chordata; class Amphibia; order Anura; family Pelobatidae; genus Spea; species Spea multiplicata. The sequence goes on from VKOC01000005.1 coordinate 44,626,799, forward strand.
TTAAGGTGGTTATATTAGCAAGGTTTTGAAGTTAGAGTAGGGAAGGATCTGAAAAAACAGGTTTGGGAATTCTAGAGAATACTAGTGTATTGGCCCATCATTAAAATGCCATGAAAGCATTTTAACCTCAAGTCTATCTTTATTTCTCTCTATCTAAAACTGGTTTTGTCTATAGTATACACCAAATACACCTAATCTCAATCCGGTGCTAAATTGGACCCAGAGGTTCTAATTTCTATAAAGTAGCACATAAACATTATATGTGTCCTGGAAAACATGGCCTATGAAGGCACCCTATTACAGAGGTGGACGTTGATTATTGAAGTTAAAATGACATGGTTTGAAAGCTCCACGTATGAATTGATAATGTCAGATGTCGACATTTTTCCCTTATAGACGCTGAGCCCATTGGGTTCATTGGCCTATACTGCTGGTACGTGCATTTCAAATGGTGGCTTTTATTTTAGGTCATGGTTAGAGTTGTGGCCAGTGGTCAAAGTTTTAGCAAATGAATTTGTGTGACCTGTTGATTTCCAAGGGCATTGACATGTTTGAAATGGGACACCATTTCTGTGGAAAGGAGGGTGGGTGGAAGCAGGTCTAGCCAGAAGCAGGAAGAGCCAAGGCCTCGAGTGTGGTTGTGGCTAGAGGTAATATTGCCGCGTCTGGAGGTGCTCAGCTTCAGAGCCAGGTGGCCAAGTGGGAGCTTAGATGGAAGTTTGTGCTGTAACACCATAGAATGCCATCGATGTTATAGCTCACTGGATCGGTGCTACTTTTGTGGCTTGGTGGGACAGCAGGGCAGTGGCCAGAAATTGGGACTGTATCATGGAAAACAAGATAGTTGAGAGGTATGCACTAAATGCAATAGGAATTAAGCATGAGACAAATGTCTTATAGTCTACACAGATTTAGTGCACTTAGGAGTCAACCACCTTCAGGTATAGAACCCTAATATTTATATTGAATGAAGTCCATGAATGGGAAATAATGAGAATATATTATTACAGAGAGTCCCTTAAACAAGCATAAATTATGAGGTAAAGGAAGATTCTAGAATGTATATTTCCATTACAATTATTTTCCTTTAGCTATTTTTCTGTTACTTTTTACGCAGTGTTCGCCAATTATGATCACAGATTTTACAGTCATGTTTAACAGGTTGTAAAGGCCAAAATCAGACTGTAATTTACACCTATTTTCTACTACATTATGGAATCGTTCATATAAACATTGTTAATAGCGACATTATCAAGGTGGCAGATGTAGTTGGGAAGGGAAGATCTTGATTTTCTTCCAAGATGAAGACGCCTATGAATTAACTAGTCGATTTGGCATCACAGCTAAGTAGATACACTGAACGGATTATCAGTTTACACCTAGTGATTTATAATTACCTAATTGGAAGCCAAATCCTCTAAGAGGGCAAGCTGGGTGATTTCCATTCAGACAAATAACCCAGGCCACACTAATTGCATGGTACTATTCATGGGGGTCATATTCTCTGGAAATGTCTGGTGTCTTCCGGTCACTCCTAATGAGCCACTGCCCGCGGAGAGGTTAGGGTGCCTTCAGCTTCAATGTCATGGTAGCTATTAACACTGACAGACTGCCAATTGTCTCATAATACTTCTCCCTGTAGCTTTGAATAACCTACAATGATTCAGCCGCTTAAAGTTGACAGACTGGCTTTAAAAATTTCTTTGCGCAGAATTCCGTAGGTCATTGTGAGTTTACAGGGTTGAACTCCAACAGTGATGAATGGATTTTAGCCAACAAAATCTAGGTTGAAGGCCACACATTGAACCAATTGCTCTACAGAAAAAAAGCAGTTTCATTTGTAAAATCGAAGAGACGGCACCTGTCTACCTATACTCCATCTATAATGTCACTTGAGTATTTTGTCTTCTGAAACATATTTTCTGAAAATATGATTGATCGCGATTATAGTTGGCGTGTGGGCCAAACCCGAATAATCATCTTATATTCTGATGCTCTGGACTGGCTTTTCTAGTCACAAAGAAGGAATGGAAAATTCCAGTTTCCCCATCGATGTCCAGAGACAGGGACAAAAGAAGGCACTTGTACTTTCGCCTAAACCATGGAAATCAGCACCGGGAAGACATTGCTTCTATTGTTGTACAGTTCCGCTGAATATGATGGCGCTGTATAAAACAGTACATTTTAATAATGATACTGCTATGAATCTGTGACCTTTCCAGGTCACTGCTACTTTGCTGCGGAACTCTTCTTTGCTGGAAGGCAGCCTCTTGTCACCTTATTGAGGCAGAGACCAATACGTGAAGTTTAGTAGGGCTTGTAATCATTTGCTACCTTGTCCCTCAGCATGCTGGATGTTGTTGTTTCCGGTTTTAGTAGCTGTAGATTTATTTATGGTTTATGGGAGTAACGATATATTTTGAAGCAGTAGCCAGAGCATTACCAGTGGCTACATGGACACCCCAGTATTAGAGGCCTATAAACATAAAAGAAAGTTATTACTGGATACAATATTCAATATTTTCTCTACTTTTGAAATATCTACTTATAGGATAAGACAGCACTGGATCAGTTTTGGCGCAATTGGATATACAGTGTCTCTTTATTGAAGTAAAAGCAATTGTACGCTTATGCCTTGGTACCGGCAAAAGCTGATTTATTCTCAGCCTTCTATACTTAGAAAAAAACTCAAGCTATCAGTAAGTAGAGGTAACCCTGGTATCTGCATACCTCCAGTTACCTTGGATACAAACTTCCAGATCATAGAGTGTACCCTGGAGGACTGGATATGATTTTCAGCCAATAGGGAATGAATGTGTCTTTCATAGGCTGCTCTGGAGGAGCCAGAGAAAAGTATGGCTGCAGGCGAAAGTAAAAGGGGGTAGGACCGGAGTTGTTTTTGCCAGACGGTAGCAAGCAATCTCTGTGTCCGTCAAGGGCCGCAACATCTATGTGCATCACCGTTACCCCAGGGATCTAGAAAACCACAATAATGGGCTCCTTATCATTTCAGGAGGGAGGTTATTTGTATGGGGGGGGGGTTATTAAAATATAAGTTCTTGATTTGATTGATATAATAATGTTATTAAAATGTTTATGTTCGTAGTCCTAGTACACTATACTCTAATACCCTGGAGTATTACTAGGTGGAGGCACTGCCACACTAATATAAATTAACCCCTAACTCTCAACTATGCAGAGGCCAGCAGCCACGGTGTACGCCCAAGGAAAAAGGTATTACGTAAATGAGAAAAAATTTAATAATTACAAATCCAATTTGATATAATCATTAGAATGTTGGAATCTATCTTACATAATAACTGTTTCTTATCCCCTTAAAGCTGATGATTGGACCAGCTTTATAAGCAATATATAACCATACCTGGGAACTTGTGGGTTCCGGCTACCTGGAGCCTACCCTTGCCGGACGTGGCTTGCACTGCCATCATGGGAAACAACTCCATTTTAAGGGGAAATTGACAGGGAGTGGGGCATGTTAGGACCCTGTTCCTGTGACCCAGAGGATTTGGGTGTTGACCAGGAGAACTGGAGAAGCGGCGTACCTTCCCATCAAGTTATCTCTCTCTCTCTTGCTCTCGCTTAGTAATGGTAGGAGAGGGAAAAGGAGAGAACTTCAGTACAGGAAAATAATTTGTTATGCTAGCTTTGCCTCATTTAGCTAAAAGGCTAGCATTTGATTCCACCTTTAACCCCTTCAGGATGAAAACACTTTTACACTTGTGGACAACATAGCCTTTTCCACATTTCTGCTATTTCCCTCTTTCTCATTAAATGTATCCACACAAATTATATTTTTTTTCCCCAAGGACAAAACTTTTAACCATTTTTATCTATTTTAGGTAAAATATTATTTCTTTATCATTTAAAAAAAATATATATTGCACCATAACTAGAGAACAGCATCACGGAAACCAGGAGACTCTATTGGGGTCTCTACAGACATCTTGCCATCTCCTGTGCACCAGCATGGTTTTAGCCTTGGGAACGCGAATAATTTTAGAGAGTAATTCTGGTGCAAAGTGGTAAAAGTGCCGCAATGATGGCCGCGATTATGTCATTAGGCAGCCGCTGGCCTTGTTATCCCCAATCTGGCACCTGGTGATGGTAACTGCGCCACTTTGGGCAACTTTCACTAGAAGTACTTTTTATACATAGCCACTCTTTTTTACATTTTTAGTCACCTGCATTGCAAAAAAAAAGATCAGTTTGCTCTATAGCTGACACGGTTCCAACTTGCTGTTTTTAAAATGCTAGTTGCTATAGTTCTCTTACTTTTTCCCTGTAACTTCAAAAGAATTTCACATACGGTTTATATTTGTGCGAACACACGGCCATTCAGTGGTTCATATTAAATTTGCTTCCTGCAGGCCTAAACATTTTCAGTTTGGGTCCATAAATTTAGTATGAGGTATTTGAATGAAACTTTACTTTTTTTGTTCTATGTATTTAGTCAGCTTAACACATGCTAAGTTTATTCTTAATTACATGTTAAACAATTGAGGGTTAAGATAGAAATTGTACATTTTTTTTTATTTTTTATTCCAAAATCATTTTAAAGTGTATTTACATACATATTCATAAGGTAAAGTTTACTTTGTAACAGTATAGAAACGGAATGGATTATTTCTTTGTTGGTGTACCAAAAATTAACCTATGAGGTTTGGAATGGTAATGCATTTTTTTATTAAAGATAAGCCAGCCTAGAGCTACTAAGAAAGCCAACAATGGTTCTTATTCACTATTCTTAGTCTTGGTATGATGGTTGTCTAATGAAGACGTTATGTTACTGCTGTTTATAGGTAAGGATATCCCCTGGCATTTCAGCGACCGGGGACTATATTTCCAGTGATAATTGGTCAATGTAAAAGAAAAAAGAAAAGTGGCAAGAAAATCAGAAAAAGTCAAATGTGTAGTCAACCTAGTAGAATACTACTTCCATAGTATTGGGATCCCATACAGGAGAAGGCTGGCAAGGGGAAATGCCCCCTGGACTGGTCTGAAATAAAGGAGTTTGAGTGCTTTACTAGCAATTCCCCATATCGCCACGATGGTATCTCATTCCTTTCTGTGTTCCTATTTTTATGCATTGGCTTTCTGTTAAGGTGTTTTGGATACGACATGATAGTTCACTTTGGAAATGCCGTCTTCTAAATGTGCTTTTAGGCTGCTTTATTGCTGGCCCATATCTCTCAAATGCTCTGCCATACTGAATGTTGCCACCTCTCCGCTGATCCCATATGGGGTGCTTAAACATAGTCTAATATTATATGGCTTAACACAAATGCATTTAATTGGTTGCTCCTACATATTTTGGAGACACAACATATGAGACGTTACGAAAGACGTCCCGTCAAGGACCAGTAAGTGAACTGGTGAAATGAAACAACACGCAACAGGAGACTCCATCCAATGTAAATATGTTAAAAAAAATCCTGAGAGTACCCTTATCATTATTGCTGACCATATCTATGCAGTTGTAGTACTTCTGTGTGATGGGCACACAGAAATCTCATGAGTCTTAATGTCAATGGGTAGCTAACAGGGTTGGACTGGTGATCACAAAGTCGGCGTTGGCACTTTAAGGCCAGCAGCCCCCTGACAGCATTGGTGAACAAAAAACATAGTGTACGGCCGTGCCTATCCATCTAAGGGCCGCACCTACGCTGTCAGGCGGGTGCTGGGTTTGAAGTGCCAGTCTACAAGTGATCGCTTCATATTTTGCTGTGATTTAGTGATACCTAACAACTCAATTGCTGCTTTCTTCACTAGTGTTACACCATTGAACCTCCTGCTTGCAAACAAGTGAGTTAACTCAGGATATGCAGTATTTGCATTCTGTAGGTTTTCATAAGGAACTTCACATTCTACCATAATTCTCGCCATTCGTGGGGTGAACCTTCATGACACCTACACAAAAACATAAACTACATTGATTAATCAATTTAATAATGTTAAAAGCTGTGTCGGTTACAATTCCCTTTATATTGAGCATAACGCACAAAGGGATTGTCTACCTATCAAAGTTTCGGTGAAAGACAACAAATTCACAAAATTGATTGCAAACTGTAGAATTATAGAGAACCAGCCACTGGGTTTGTTTACAATGTCCAAGCAGTTGATATAAGGGCAGACATAACTATGTAAATATATATACAAGGTCAGCCTAAGTAATTCATTGATGACCTTTTCACCAACAGGGCTGTCCAGAGGACACAAGGCCCTT
>VKOC01000005.1:44641469-44652884 GCA_009364415.1 Spea multiplicata
GCTCCTGAGTACAGCGATACCCCACATGCATGGGTTTGTCAGATTGTTTGGCTGGTAAAAGGCTACTTTTGGGGCATGCGTAATTCAGGTGGTCATTTGGTCAGTCTGCCTCCATCTCCTCTTTGGAACATCTTTGAAGCCGGTTAACTCAATTTAACCCCGTCAAACCATATATTTTTGAAAACTAGACACCCCAGGGTATTTCAAATGCTGTTATTTTAACCCTTTCCATGCAACAGTTATACAACCACACTTTGTCAAACTTTGTAATAGTAATTTTTTTTTCACACAAATTGTACTTTAGTTATAGATATACAGGTCCTGGTATATGTCACTGTCAAACAACACCCCAATGTGTGTTCAGGAACATCTCCTGAGTGCAGTGATACCCGACATGCATGGGTTTGTCGGGTTGTTTCAGGTTTAAAATGCCACATTTGGGAAGTGCGCTTTTTTTCTCCATTTTGGTCAGTCTGTACCTATGCCCTATCTAGGCCACTCCAATTTACCCCATCAGCCATTTTTTTTTATATTAGACACCCCTTGGGTATTTGAAGTGCTTTTATTTTAACTCTTTGTTGAGATTTTTGAGAAATTTTAGCACTTGCTCAAAATAATAAACTTTATTTTTTATATTTGTTTTATTTTTTTAATACTTTTTTTATATATTTTTTACACATTTTGCTGGTACTGGATGGTTCATCTAGTGACATCACTGCATAATTATTTTTAAATGTTAGCACATTTTTTTTTATTTTTTTTTCCATTTTTTATTATTTTTTTTGAATATTTTACTAATCACATAGTGATTAGAAAGCTGGGCTCCATTGACTTGCATGGTTGAATGCAGTACCTGTATTCAACCAGCAAGTGGAGCCAGTTCTCTAGAGGGTCTGGAGACCATCTAGCGAACTTTTAAAACTTGTTTCCTTTACAGTGCGGCGGCCAGCTTTATTGATGGCGAAGATCACCGGCAGCTGCGGCTGTGACCGCTCTCCGGAGCGGTCACAGCCCACCTAAAGGTAAGTGTTTGGTGTCGCTGGATGCCTCCTGATCGAAGCATTCCAGCGACACTATTTAAGTTTAGGAGGCGATCGTTGATCGCCTCCTAAACGCTTTTAAAACGGGCGTCCGCCGCCATACAATGTATGGCGGCTGTTGACGCCCCGGGGAGGGGCCAGACATGGCCCCCGATGCTGATCTCGGCCTTGCTGAATGCCTCGACATCGAGGCATTGCAGCAAGGCCGTTTAAGCGAAGAAAGTGATCCTTGATCACTTTCTAAGCTTATTTAATTTTTTGACGGTTCAGGACCGTCAAAGGTCATTTAGTGACCTTCTTGTTATGACGGTCCTGAACCGGCAAAGGTCGTGAAGGGGTTAATAAGATTTTTGTTTTCCAACTAGGTGCTAAAGTACCGTATTTGCTTGATTATAAGACAAGTTTTTTTCAAGAGCAAATGCTGAAAAATACCGCCCGTCTTAAAATCGGGATCGTCTTATAATCAGACCTCAAATAGGTCTGACTATGAGACGACTAAGATCCAGATCCCCCGCAGAGCTGCAGGGGACCTGGATCCTCCTGTCTATAGTCACTTAATGTATTTTTACTCTGTTGCCTATAAGGTAGCTTTTATAAAAATAGGAGTACCTGTGACAATACCTTTTGGTGCTAGTTGGTTGTTATTGCTGTTCTTCCACAAGAAAGTAACTACTTTCCCATGTTGCAATTTAGATGACGTCGGGTTAGACGAGCTGAGGATCTTCTCAGGGTCAATTTTGGGACATAAAGTTTGGGTTCTGATACTTTTCACAATGTTATTGGTTGCTGTGTGTGGCATTTCCCGAAATCTTCCCCAATGGTGATGGTTTTTACTCGTATAAAAAAGCACAGTAATATATCGGACTGTAAATATAACCCTCTCATCGTTTAATTGTTTTTTTTGTGAGTTCTTTTGGACGTGAGCCATGAGCCAGAAGTGCAGTGATAATACTGAATATGGAAGAATAACGTCGTAGACGCTGTGAGGTTCGTTAGAAGTCAGTCTGGTGAGATAGAGATCTTTATGGGCTACATGAAGTAGTGTGACCTGAATGAAGGATCCTGTTTCAAAAAATCCTTGAAAGCAGACATGTCCAAAAGGGTAGAAATCGATTGCGGCACAGCTTATGTATTTTATCTGGGCATCTTGACTGAGAACAGAGAAGAGGTATCTATACAAGTAATTCTGATCCAGAAGAAGTTATTAAAACGTACTTGCTGGATTGCGAAAAAAGGTGAAGGACACAAGAAAAAATATAGTCCAGCCACTCTGCTTTGTTCAGGCTTAGCATGCAGCGCACATCAAGAAGGTATATTATGGGACCATTTAAGCCTTCAGAATAGCTACTACTACTACTATGTGCAATTTTATACAGCTTTAGAAGAACACTTATTATATTAGCAAACCCCCCCCCTTTTGGACTAACTTGGATCTCGGGATAATCTTCGGCTTTGCTACCTCCATATTACAGGTAGTCCTGAGCCCCTGTAGATTCTCGAGAGATTGGAGGTCTAATGACGCAGTACCTCCAGTTATCCGAGACTTCCAGATATATTATCTGCTTAGAAAGTAATTTTATAAGCAATAATGCAAATACAATATGACCTTTTTAAAGAGGGAATGATACCCACTAAATATATTATAGCAGAGTATACTTCATGTAATATTATCCAAGAAATAACTGTAAACTTTGCAAGAAAACAAATACAATTCTTACTGTAAGGTTGTTCACAAACTACAATAGCACCATTAAGATACTAATGCCCACTCCCATTAACCCCATTTAGACAATAATGCCCACTCCAAATATACCCTCCCAAAGTGAATTAATTCTGTTTCGGCCAGGGACACCTAATTTTCATGAGAAACAAACGCAAGAATTGATGTTATCATAGAAAACAAAAAAGCTTCTTAAGCGCTTCTTTATTATTTTCACGTGATTAAAGCTTCAGAGGAAAGCATAAAATGACAGATCTGGTAAGGCGTATTTTCTCGAAACATTAATTATTTGTCTAAGTGGAACAGCGCCCTTAATGCAAAATTTACTGCCTTGCTGCCATGCACCATCATAGATTAAAACCTCTTGGGCAAAAACCCATGATCTAAATCGAGTTTCACTCATTAGGAGAGACAGTGCCTCAGTTGGACCCAATTACTCCGTCCCTCTTTCTTCTCCAGATGTTCCTCTTGTCTATGAGCTCAGAAATGTTCGCCGCCATAAAACTCCACATATTTTGTTCATAAACAAAGGAAAATGTGTTGATATATAAAACTGGGTCATACAAATACAGTATTCTTCATAGGAAAGCCTTATAAACAGTAGGGTACAATGTAAAAAGCTGTAATAATAACCCACTAACTTACACCTTGCCATATTTGGCCCTTGAGGACTGGAGTTGTACATCCCCAAATAATGTATTCTGCCCCAAACACCTATATTTCCCCGTAATCTAGCACATTATTTTTTCATAGAAAACCAGCTATGTGTCAGTGATTTATATACCCTCTGGCCCACAAAGAGTTTATTATTATACCCCCTCTACAGACTCTTGAATTATTTCATCCTAATATTCAGAATACCAGGGAGGATGACATGAGAAAAATATCCATTATCGTTTTTTTAAAGGATTCTGTATTCCCACTTTTTCCCAAAACACGAGAAGTGAGACGGCTCAGCGCTTAGAGAATAACTTCAACTGAATGCAATGACAAGGTCGGGGCATACAAAAACAAATCACCGGCCAAAGCAGGACCAGAGTCACAATCTGGAAACTCTCATAAATAACACCGCTTGATTGGTTGCAGAAAGTGGATCTAAAATTTTTCACAGTTTGTATGATTATTAATGCCTATTAAGTTATTTCTCTCCTTTTGTTTCATTACCGTCTCTCGTTGGTGTGGGGTAAGAGTGACAGAGAAGAAAGAGAGTAGAGAGAACATGCTAGCTTTGCCACCTCTAATACCAGATTTTGACTTTGGTGAGGTAGTAGGGACAATCCAATGTCCTGGGTAGCCAGGAATGCACAATAATATAATATATTTTCTTTAATATCCACAGAATAAATACCGGTAAATAAAACACTTAACTTTAGGGGAAGCTGCAGCAGAACATCTCCTCTGTGCTCTACATGGAATCTGTGAACCTGACTTTAAATGCCCAAAGGATCATCCTGTAGTAGGGCGTTAGATGTAGCCCAACGACTATAGGACATCCGACTACGCAGTGAATTTCTACACAGAGTAATTATATTTATTTTTAGATGCAATTGGAAGCAATTCATTCACAAATAGAGGTCTACCAGATATCTGAGAATTGGGTTTTCGAGGCAGTCTCTGGAATTCACTTCCAGGTCAATTCTATGGCAAACATGCCGGGGAAGAAATTACACTGTGATAGCTGAAATTTTAAATTTGCCAAATATATCATTTGGCAACTTTACAAATACCACTAAAAAAATGTTTATGGACACATGGCTACACATTCAAAATAATGATACTTGATAATGATACTTCGATGTTTGATGGATCTAGTCATTTTCTATTTTTTGGTGTCCTATAGCTTAACGCATAGATCTTAAGTGATCACACCTTAATCTAGATTTAGAAGCAATTATTATCCATTTAGCTTAATTATCTTTCATTTAATTTTAGTGAATTGAACGATAAGCAGACCATCAGACAACTTATCAAACATGTTGGGAGCCTCTCATGCTTTTTTGCCGACAACCCAAGTTCTACCAAGTTTTGATTTCTAAAAATGAATAATACAAGTAAATGTGTAATTATTATGGATCCACATATATTCAGCATTAAGAATTACAAGGCTGAAAGGACCCAGCCGCGTACCATGTTAAATCTGTAGCTTTCCTGTGATTTTAATTTCAAATGATGCATTATCATTTATGTGCCGGCCTTGAGTTTACCTCGTACCTTCTCACTGAACTTTCTAAGTTGCCAAAACACTCCAGCTTCCATCATTGAGGTGGAGTCATTTAAACATAAAAGCAGATCCAGGAGGATGCCCCTAAGACGAGGACCTCAGGGGTGACCTATACACTTCTTGTGTGTCTATATATTTTTCCATCTTGTTCCTTATTTCTTGAACCCTTTCTAATCCCTAAAGCTTTTACTTTCTATTCCAATCTATGTTTGTATCAGTTATAAAAAAAACTACGTTGTAGCTAAACCATCAAAGAATCTACAATTAAAAGTATGAAGTCTTGATGACTTTGGCACAGTCATCTGTGCCAAGGTTAGTAGTATCAGAAACCAGTGTTTACTGGAATCCAAACATAACATTTTTATTGCAGTTAGGAAATCAGATGTTTTGAATTCCAGATTTCTTGGGTAATAATAATAACTAAAAGTGTGTGGGTTTTTTTCTCTTTAGAGTCAAAATGGGCAAACAAAACAGCAAGCTGGCTCCAGAGGTGATGGAAGATCTGGTCAAGAGCACAGAGTTTAATGAGCATGAGTTGAAACAGTGGTACAAAGGCTTCCTGAAGGACTGCCCAAGTGGACGGTTGAACCTTGAGGAGTTCCAACAGCTGTATGTAAAGGTAGGTCAGGTAGTCAATGCATAACGAGACATAGAATCTCCTCCTCAATGCTACAAACCTGTTATTTAATAGTCACGAACCGAAGGGCTTCTGTTTGTTTTTCATGGAAAGTGAAACTAATTGGTTTTGGTTCTATTTATGGAACGCTACAAAAAAATTAAACAAGCGCGGCCTGAAAGATCTAGCGCTTCTCTCCCTGATCTAATCTTGAACATTCATTTATTCTCATTTTTGTATGCGTATTAAATTTTCGTTTTGTTTCATGCTGCTTTAACAATTCCAAGATTTCAAATTATTTGGTTTTCCATACAATTTTCATTTGTTTCCTTATATTTAGTCAATAACGCAAATGTGTAACTATAGTTCAGCTGCTAATTAATGCGGGAAAGGTGGGGAAAAAAACATTTACAAAATGAATTCCACAGTTTCTGGCCTGCTGAGAGAGAGTCAAATGAACAAAAGCTGGAATGCATGGGGCTTAATTATTCCATGTTAACGCTTACCGTCCATATAACATGAAATATACAAAATTAATTCCTTCTTTGCTAAAGGTACATATGGACAACCCGGCTTCTTTATGACATAATTTCCCAGTGTTCTGCTGCAATAAATTGCGAGGTGGTTGGATGGATAAGATATGGGTTCTGGCCCCACTTATAACCACAATCCCCCCATTGAAGGTGTCTTACTTTGGGTATCTGAATTGTTGGGGGTATGTACTTGCAATAGGCATGGCTCTATAGGAGTTTGCAACATACTATTCTCTATAGGCCCTTATGGCTCTATTAGCTTACTTTGGCATAATTATTCTGAATGGAGCCAGTGAAAACCTGGAGTAGATGGGGATTGCAGAAGATAGATGGGCCAAAGGATGGGTTGGATAAAATAAAAAGAGTGACTTTGGAATGGCGGGTGTGATTAAGTGGGGATAAGGGTAGGAGATAAACTATAATTAATAGTTGGGAAGATATGGGATAGGTGAAAGTGGAGAGAATGACTAGGTGAAGATGTAGGATGATATGGCATAGAAAGGGGAAATAAAAGGAAGGAATTGGGTGTACAGTAGAGAATGGATAAAATTCTGGTAGAGGTGAGGAAGAAAATTAAGAGAGAGGAGGTGAAATAAAATGTAAGATGTTGGATGACGCAGCATATACACAGTATATATGTTATGCACATTAAGGGCCAACCCTAATTAGCTTGAGAACGAGGACCATGCTTTGTCTTCATTTTAAATAACGTTATGGGATTTAGATTACAGATTATCCAGAACTTTCTCTTACGTATTACAGAAATGCTGAGCTCAGCTCTTTTTAAATTGGACATAACATGATGGCATTAAGAAAACCCGCTGGAAATTTGCAGATTTGAAAATGTTTTTGAAAATACAAAACACATGTTAAAAACACATCTGTCAATAGGCACCAATTTCCGAGAAATAATGGTAGATGATCAAAACGATTAATGATTATTCTACATTGAATCACCATCATTTATTTTTACTTTCTTTTAACGATGGGGTCATTTCACTGTATTTAATGTATTTTTTGTCGAAATCCTTTCAGTGATGTATATTTCAAAAACACAAGAAAAGAAAACACACACCACTAGTGTAAATAAATAAGTTATACTTTCCCTAATTAGGCAGCAGCACCCAAATAAGCGTTCCTCCAACACTTAATAATCTACACAATTCTTCCAAATGAGGCGCACATCCACATAAAGGAAAAAAAGATTTTAAAAAAATAGTGTAACTCTGTATGCAAATAAGGCTTCTGCAATACTGCAAGTAAGTAGTGCACTCACATTTCCAAGGACATAAATGCGCTCATCATAAAATATTCTTTAATTCTTTGTGGCTAAAAAATATAAAAACACAGCAGCAATGGCACAGTATCACTTGGTCATGTGGATAAGGTAAAATATTGCACTTACAACAGACGAAGTGTACAAAAGCGTGTACAAGGTAATCGGATTTTAAACCAGGCACAGGAAAGTCCACCGTCCAGCAGCAGGAACTTTCCCAATATATCCCTCTCTCTCAACGCGTTTCACCGGACAACCGGCTTCCTCAGGAGATGAATCAGGATTTTCTTTTGCAGCTTGCCCAAAGATCTAACATAGATCACCTTCCTTGTAACTCAACAAATCCAGAGTGGCCATTGTTGCTGTGTTTTTATATTTTTTAGCCACAAAGAATTAAAGAATATTTTATGATGAGCGCATTTATGTCCTTGGAAATGTGAGTGCACTACTTACTTGCAGTATTGCAGAAGCCTTATTTGCATACAGAGTTACACTATTTTTTTTTAAATCTTTTTTTCCCTTATGTGGATGTGCGCCTCATTTGGAAGAATAGTGATGTATATTTTCCATATGTTTATATACTGTGTATTTCATGGAAGACGTCATGTCAGGGTCATGTCAAATTTCTGCTGGCATAACTTCAATAGTCTGGTTCCTAACTGGCCACCACTGAGTAAGATAAAGCTTTAAGTTGAAGGACAATATCTGTTGCAGACTGATACATTGTTATGAGACATTTAAATTAGCTAGACCGCACTCCGAATGTCATTCTAAGACGGTCTACACTCCCTTTATCCAACAAAAAACATACCTAGTTTAATATAAACAGAAGTTAGAATGTACTTTGACTCGTCACAAGATCTGGAGGCCATCTTGGCCAAGTTCATGTCGGCTATAAACTTATTCTGGATGAATTTCAAGAGATCTTGAGTACACACAGTAAATTCTGCTTGGTAAACTTTGCTCAACATCCCATTTTATATATAAATTAAGATTTACCTTAGTGACACCAGTGGCTAAATTAGGACAGTATAAGCCACCAACTACTCATTTTGTCTTTTACAGTCTTAAGCTGCGGACAACGAAATTTACGTTGTTACAGAATATCGAAAATCTACAGAGTTCACCAAACTGTTCTCTGTATATTTCTGTATCGTTCTCTAAGGGAACAATTAAAGCGTTGCAATCAGTTTGGGAAATGTTCGTGAGTTTCCATGAGCATTTCATTAGCGCTGAGACTTTCAAAGCCCAAATCACATTTGGATATGGTTTACTGCGATGAAGAAGAAAACGAGCAGAATTAAATTCTTCTCACAGTGCATATGTCTGCGGGGGAAAAAAAATGCCTGTGTTTGACACTGCGCATTACAGAGATTATGCTGAAGAATGTGCAGCTGGATCTGATATACATACCTGTCAGTTTAATAGCAACAAGATCTGTTTTTACCACTTAGAACTGACCCCACAAGAGATACAAAGATTAGAGTTTGATGGGGAGCGGTTGTGCCAACCTGTCAAACAGTTACAAATAATAAACAGTAATACCAGGGATTTACTTTATAAAAATAATAATAATCCTCTGGGCGACCGAGATCGGGTAGCACGAGTCGGATGAAGTATTGGACTCGTAGGAGATGGATGGACGCGTGGACTTCTGGTGGGTGGCCGCACATTGGCCTACTAAACTTGCCTCTACTGCAAACAGAGTAATTTATGTTTGATACGTAATATTTAAGTCTTGTGATACAATATATTCTCTTAACATGTAACAAGCACAAAAACTTTTGCAAGCTCGTTGAGTATATTCACAACTATGGAGTTACGTCTGACTACCAACTATATATCATCTCTCCAAGATTTGTAAAATAGTATATGAATGATGGCTTTTCCTTTGATTCTATTCCTCTATCCGTACCTGTTTTTGATCTCAGCTGCTGACTCAAGGTTTGTGCCTCAAATGGAATGACAATTTGTACCTCCGTGTGAATATTAAGATTGGGTTTAATAAAATTCCATTTGGAAAAAAAATGAACACCTTTTTTTAAATCCTTTTTAAGGGTATTTATAGGGTAAAAGTATGGTTGCCAGCTTATTGATTTAGAAAGGTTATTACTAAGTAGTCTCCTATTACACTTGACTTATTAGATACTTAATTCGATTCCAAAGAATAGTCTTGAAAAACCATAGCCGGCCCTGCTTTCTAGATTTTGGCTCGAGGAAAAACCCTTTACTCAAGTGAAGCGTTCTAGCTATGGAACTCTAGGTATTGCAAGTATAATATTATGTGATGGTGGGTTCTGGATTGTTTATGTTGCAGTGGAGAGGTCCATCTCATCATTCTATCACAACCCTAGAATATTCCTATGAGATACACTGGAGTTGCTTATGCTGAAAAAGTGACCCTTATGCACAATGGTCTTTTACTATACTTACCGGTTTAATAGTAAAATCAGCACAGATATTCCCTTAGTTGCTCTGTCCATGTTTTAAAATCACTTTTTTTATACATAACCCTCTCTGTGCTTTGGGCCTAAGCCCCATGTGGGTCCTGATGTCCTAGTCTGACCAAAGGTGGCTCCAAAGGAACAACACTGACGGAATCTCTCCCAACACTGGAAATGGCCAAAGAGTGACATATGTATTAGGGTGTAAGTTTAGGGGGTATTTATAGGGTGTTTTACCCTCAACTCTTCTGTTTATACACACATTATACTGACTCGTATTCTTGGGTCCATGAAAAAGGAACACAAGAAAAGAGTAAAGGTCGGATCCCATTTGCACTTTGAAGCTCTGTTGGACCTGTTGGAACCATTTTTCCTATCTTTTTTTCACCACCGACATTTGGTTTGGGCAATTTTACTGTTTTAGGAATAATTGTCATCAGCAATTAAACAAACCTAAGTGTAATTCCTGTGCTACTGATACATATACTGATACATATACTCCCCATGCAGTTTAAAGCTATAGTAATGTAGTAATTTTATATTTACTTACCTTTCCTGATGAGCATGAAGGTTTTTTTCACACGTAGAGCCTATATTGTGCTTCTATTTCCAGCATTGTTGTGGCTGGAGGGTTTGCTTTCAACATTAGGCGAAGCTCGTTTCTGGCAGAAAACACCATATAAAGATGCATTATTCCTCATTGGAGCTGAAAGGTCATGTCCGTGTGTTTTCTGTGGTGTATTTCCTACCTATATTTACAAAATAGAACAAGTTTAACTTTCTGGACTCCATGAAACACGATTAGAACCACAAAAGTTCTTAAAGATGCGAATCTACACTAATAAAACCTATAGGAGAAGGTAGGATAGCTGCCTTATTAAAGAACTATTCATGGCGAAGACACGATATTGATGATATCAAAGAATTGGTTCTCTTGGTAAAACACAACGTAATAGACCACATTAACAGTCGACTAAGAGACCTAAAATGGGACATAGCCAATGGTAACATGTACCGACATCTTGGAATGAGCACAATCAGCCTCCCAGAAAGAAGAATGCAAGATGGCAGCCAACATAGAGGCCCTACAAAGAGAAAACTGATCACGCTTCAGGATGTCCAGGAGGACCTGGAGAACAGATAACGCCAAGCCAACTTGATATTCCCAGGAATCCCGGTATCCTTCAACGATGTACTGGGTCTCATCATCACTATAGCTCATGGCTCATACCTTAACTTCCAGCTAATTTGTCTAGGGCATAGGGCACTTGACATTATGGTATCTCAATACACTACCCTAGGCCCCATTTCCCTACTTAAGCTGTGAGCTCTTCTGGTATGAATTCAATGCATGTACAACGTACTTTGGTATCCTGTACTAAGGAATATTAGTCTGACGCATAATACATTCTTCGTACAATGTTTTCTAGATGCTAAATCTTTTTTTTATTGAAATGTTATCTAACATCTATTATCCACTGTAGCTTGAGAAACAAATACAATATGAGTGACATGTGCACTTTCCTCATTAAATACAGCAGCTTTAATAAGAAATCCGGCATTTC
>VKOC01000005.1:44656448-44667884 GCA_009364415.1 Spea multiplicata
CAGATGTGCCGGCAGCGGAGGTTGTTTACGCTCGCATCGCCGCAGCCGGTGAACGTCTGCATCATGCGCTTTAACAATCTCCCGTGCCGGCACTTCCCACGGCGGAATATCTGGGGTGGGCAGAGTGGCAGTATATCTATTCCACTAATTGATTTTTTTTCTAAGAATCTAAAAATTTTCTTTAAAAAACCACCCTAACTTTAGGGTGCGCCTATAATCGAGCCTAGATACGCTATATATATATATAAATATACTACATATACTTATATAATATATATAGTTTTTTTTTTATATGTGTACATATGGTTCTTGGTTAAATTTACCCGATACTGCATTATATTCAGATCATCAACTTTCACAGAGCAGCTCAATAAATGCAAATGTACAGAAAGTGTTACTTTAAGGTAAACTGTGAGGAGCGAGACCTTAGCAAGCAGTAAATTAATTGATTTTCAATCGCAGCTGTTCTTTAATTAGATCAGAGCGAGGCTCATCCAGCGATGGTCAGCCTACTTCTTCTGTATTAACTACACTTGCCCATCAATATCTCACGGCTACTCGGTGAAAATGATTAATACTAAATATTACAGAGAGTTGCTGATGCCGAGATTTTTTTTTTGTGCCTCTCTATTTTTTTTTGAATTTTTGTTAAAAAAAAAAGTATTATCCAAATAGCTATTTGTGCCACCGAAATATGTTCCATTAGTTCTTTAAAATGGAGAATTATAGAATTGCTATTGCGGAGACTAGTGTCATTCGCCGTTCTTAATCTTTACACAGACCAGATGGAAATGCAGATTTTTTTTTCCTTCTCTATTCTTGTGGGTCATTTGTGGACCTTGAGATTCTTCTGACCCCTTTCTGACATCTGGCGGTGTGCTTAAAGCTGTACCGAGGAGCAAGCCGTATTTTCTCGGGTTAGGTCAGCATGGAAGGAGCAGCATAACAGCCTCTGACGCATCACACAGCAGCGAACATATGGCACGAGCAAATTAAACAAGAAACGCCGTCACATCTAGCCAGGAGAGAACGTATCGGGAACTTTTTGGGCTTCTGTAAATCTTTGTGGCTGAGGATGATGTGGGCTTTAGTCCAACATAGTGTGCCGCCTCATCAATGCGTGGCTTAAAGGAATATGCACCTTAATGTTCAGCTTCCCTTTATCCATATACGTTAGAAGGAGTTAGAGCTGAGAGATTTTTGCCATTTCCAAGTCAATAAACCTAAGTAATGGTGTTTACCGATTTAAATAACACTATTAGCCACCTTACATGTATATCATTACTCTTTTTGTAAAGAGATGCTACAGCCACGATATGCACTTTAATGTGTGTGGTCCCTTTAAATTTGTATGGCGGGGCCTTGCAAAGGCATTGATGGTCCTACAGGACCCCCCATATGAATTTGCCCCTTTCCCGTCCACCATCCCATTTTCCATGCAGCAAGTATGTTCAGCCAAACTATACCATATAGCATTATTATTTATAACTTTCCCTTTAAAATCAGAACTATTTTATTCTGTACAGCCCTGAAGAATATGTAAATTAAATAAAAATAATAATAAAAAAATAATAATTTGGGTTATTTTGTCATTTTTTGTCCACATCCCCTAAATCATCCTTCCAATATAAAACACAATTCTTTAATATAAGTTTTACCTTAAAATGAACCCTTAATGGTGGGATTTAAAAAGAATGCTTTAAGAATTCTAACTGGCAGAGTAACTTAACAGAAATCGGATAAAATCATGGGCATGAGAAGCGAATTTGTTGACGAGATGAGCCTGATATACGGTGACAGTTTCAGGTAGTGAGCGGGGAGATGAAAGCAACATCTGCGGATAGAATAAGTTATAAATAGAGAGAGCAGAGGACTAGAAAACCGTATATAGCAAATTAGACATGTAGTGCTTCCCGCGCAAGTTTTGCTGGGGATGTTTTTCTGACGGATTTCAATACAACAGATGCCGAAATGCCAACATTATTACCGCAGATGGCTGTGCAATGCAAATTGTATTAACGTGTGTGTCCTTTTTACTTATATAATGTACCATGATCCGTTGGAACAGGAAGCACTGAGGAACCCGAAACCATGTCCCCTAACCCCAAACACTGAGAACCTCCCGGCGGTCTGGAGGAATTCACCCGAAAGATTCTGCTTGATGGATCGCTTTGAAAAGCGATCAAATAAGATTTCAGCTTATTTTGGCGATTAAAGGGAATGTGAGGACAGCTGAGGCTGGGTCAAGGGCATAAAAAAGTGAAAATATGATTTTATATATATATGTTGAGGGAGTTCAGAATTCTAAAAATCCATCCAATTCAGTAGGATTTGTGAATTTCTTCTTCAAGCTTTTTTTTTTTGGTGTGGGCAGGTAATGGTTAAAAGTCTTGCATTAAAAAAATAAAATCTGGAATTTGAGCAGTTGGTTAAACGCAGACTTTGGTAGCATTTGCTACATTGTTATTCTCGCAGCATTCACTAAACAAGCGGAAGAAGTAACCGTCGGTGCTTAAAGCCCGCAAGGCAGGCGTGGCATCTTCCCGCGCTGCTCCCTACAGCCCCGTCGGCTGGAGATGAAAGCAAACGGAAGGCTTAGAAGTGGTTGCTATGTGAATTAAACCTGAACCTGCTACCAGCAGGGCACATTTATAGCAAAATCTTCTGGAAGTGCTACGTGAAAAAGGCAGACACAGGAACCTGAATAATTCAGATAGACTTCGGGTTTTTTTTCCATAATGAGAGAAAACACTGCTTTTAGACCTTTTTAACACGGCAAATCTGGCATTCAAGACGCACAACGCCAACACACAGCAGTGGCTTTAAGAGAACTATTTATTCTGACCATGTTCTCTCGTATGTGGCCAGCAGTATTTTTCCAAAATGCACTGAAATAGTTAAACAACAGCATGGTTTTAAACTAGCTATTTTAGGGGTACAATCTAGTCGCCAAAATAGTATTTTTATTGTGTAATGTATGGAGCTACTGCTCGGTTCTCATTGAATACACATTTTCTTCCTTAAAGCACTTCTATTTTTTGCATAATACTTTGCGTGTGTTTTTTCAGCCCAATCTACTAGACAAACACCTTATCATACTGTCTGTGGTTAACAATACAGTGGATTACTTGTAATAACCCAGATGCAGTGCCGACCAAGGCCTCTCCCTCTGCAATGACGCCATATTCTGGCGGTCCACCTTTTAAGGATGCATGGTGCCCGGTGGAAGTAAACTGGTGGATGTGCAGACTCCATAGTGTTAATGGGACACCTGGGGACATCAGAAAGCTCCCTTCTAACAGGCCCATAGAGCAGTGGCGCTACATGGAGCCCGATCACCTGGTCTTCCCCCTCTGGACCTTCTTGCCCTACACCTTGTCAGCCTAGGCCAGAATATGCCACTGCCCAGACAACTCTGTGACTATATGGAGCTTGTCATAGAGAATCAGCTCAGTGTTGCGTCTGAGGAGGGAAAGTGACACAAAATATCATCAGCCTCCAGGTCTGCAGTTTATTGGAACAGAAAAGATAAAACCAAGTGTATATAACACTGTATTTTCTTTCCCTTTAACATTTTTACATTAGTTATAAAGTTATAGAGCTCACATTATATGACAACAGTAGAACCACCATCAAAGGGTCCAGCTGGTACAGTAGATGGCCCAACAGA
The DNA here is from genome assembly GCA_009364415.1 of Spea multiplicata. Classification (NCBI taxonomy): domain Eukaryota; kingdom Metazoa; phylum Chordata; class Amphibia; order Anura; family Pelobatidae; genus Spea; species Spea multiplicata. The sequence continues at coordinate 44,660,119 of VKOC01000005.1, forward strand.
TATTTTAGGAACACTCTAGATAGGCCCCATATTTTCACCCTCATCTATTCCCCCCACATCCCTGCATTGAATACCGATGCAGTGTTTTCAACAAAGGGGCTTTTAACATGAGGCTCCACGAGAAATTCTTTAAGATGGTAAATCTATAGTAGAGTAACATGATGTCTTGTGACAGGGGCAGAATATTTCAAATGGCCCTGATGTAGGCCATACTACTACCATATACGTCGGTATCACTAAAGGGTTCTCCGTAAGATGAAAAAGCATTTGATTTATTAAGAGCCCTGAGGTGGCAAAGGCAGGCTGCTTCAGGGGCAGAGGTGGCACAAGCAGGCTGCTAAAGGGGCAGAGGTGGCACAGGCAGGCTGCTTTAGGGGCAGAGGTGGCAAAAGCAGGCTGCTAAAGGGGTAGAGGTGGCAAAAGCAGGCTGCTAAAGGGGCAGAGGTGGCACAAGCAGGCTGCTAAAGGGGTAGAGGTGGCACAGACAGGCTGCTAAAGGGGCAGAGAAGGCATAGGCAGGCTGTTTTAGGGGTAGGGGTAGCATAGGCAGGCTGCTTTAGGGGCAGAGGCCTACCATCTCAATGTCTTGCTTAGTGTATAGTGATGGGAGTTAAGCTGCACTACCGTCACTGTCTGGCCTGGTGTATAGTTGTGGGAGTTACACTGTACCACCATCAGTGTTTGGCTCAGTATATAGTGATAGGAGTTATGCTGTACCATATCTGTTCAGTAAAATATTATTTATTTAAACTATTTTAATTTAAGTTAATAATCTACTTTTTCAGATTTCTATTTTTTTTTCAAGTTGACATACAGTTTACAAATTTGTGAAATCAATATTCTTGCCAACATTAATTGTGTGGGGAGGTGCCACATACAGGATCCACCCGGGTGCCAAATACTCTAGGTACGCTCTTGCCCTCAATCAGATGCAGAAAGTCTAGTCAGGTAAAAAACAGAACTATATGAGCAGCCAATACCTGTTCTTACTCAACTTTCAGTGTTTATTTATGAAAAAAAAATTAAACAAAGACATTTATAATTGTTATCCAAGCTGTTATCCAGCCAAATGCTATCAGGTATGGCTTTTATATTAGAAAATATTTAGAGCTTTGATGCTTCATTAAATAATACAAAGGAATATAATTATAATTTTACATGGGACTTCACACACGTTGGAACACACAAAGGAAGATAAGAGGACATGTTTCTGTTCATTCAAGTGAGGCAAAAAAGCTTGGCATGTATTTAATCTCAATTGAAGTATATTAATATCCTCGTTGAATCATGACATACTTCTGGAGCTTAGAGATTGGCACGAATACAAATGCAGAATTGGAAAATGGCAAATTAAACAAGAATTACATAATCAGATTTAAGTATTTAGTTATTTATGCAACAAAGTCTATTAGGGTTATGTGTAAAAAGACGTACCTGGGAACTTCTCGAGTTTGACTTGGAGTCTCTGGGTCACTTTCCTCTTTTCCTGGACAGAGGAATGGTGTTTGCCCGCTCCCTGCCTTCTTCACCTTCTACTTTCAGTCCATTTAAGGTGGGGCTTGCCCCACCTAACATGTGGCTTGTACTGCCTCCATGCATAGCTAGTCCTGCCTCCACATACAGATGGCTCCATCCTCTCTAGAAGACACTCCACCAGAAGAGTGAAAGGTCTAGGTAGCCTACTTTGGGAAGATCTTATCACCTTGTACCAGAATTGGTCTTGATGCTTATCTCCATTGTGTTCATGCTTACCAACTTTCCAAGGTGTCATACTGGGAATCATACTTCCATCAAAATGGCGGCACTGTAGTGACGTCCTCCCTGATCCTCCAATCGCCAAAGAGGACGTCACTGAATGCGCCAACGGAGGGCAATATGGTGGTGCTTAAGGTGACATTCGCTCATGATCACGTGAGCTGGGGGCAATATGGAAGCACTTGCAATGACTGTCCCCTGAATGGAAGATCTGGGAGGACATCACCTCATCGCTGCCACTTTGCATTATACATTTTGGGAAACATTTAGAGAGCGTGAGAGAGAGTGAGTGAATGAGAATAAAAGTGTGAGTGAATGTGGACCGATGAATGGCCTTGTTCTTAGGGCTTTGTATAAAAATTTGGTAACCTTGCAATTCGTACAAATCCGAATGCACAAGTCTGCTAGCTCATAATATTAATATGAGTCAATCTTTTTGCAGTTTACTTTACTTCTGGGAAAGGCAGCAAATTTTGCTGTACATTTTTCGGTGCGGTGTCCTGCCATTTATATTGTGTGTATGCTAAGAGAATACTAAGGACATTAAAATCACTCTACTGGGCATCCGCAGAGTAATATTAAGAAAATGCGGTGTAAAGTTATTATTTTGCATTTAGTTGTTGGGTTTCCTTGATTAGATTTGAAAGGAGATTCTAGTGCAAAACGGAATTTTATCACCAATGTTATTGGTTGCTATGGTGATAACACCACTTTTCATACTCCATTAGAATCACTCTTTATACGCACTTCCAGTATGTCAGATCCACCGACTGGCTGTTGTGTATTCAGGGAGTGTTTCTTCCTTACAGCAAATTGACTTAAACAACCTACTTTGAATAACATTGTTTTATATCATATACATTTTTAAGGAAAATTGCTTTTGTGAGAACAAACTTACATTAACTGTATTGAAGAAGCAAGAATCAAGCTAGAATGATTGAGTGCAAAGGCTGTTTGTAAAAATGGCTATTATTTATGCCAGATGCCGTTCCACAGTTTATCATGCAGGCCCACAATTGCTACTATGTCCTCTCTAGCTCTCTAGCAGTCTCTCACGCTCACTTTCATCTTCTTCTTACCTTCTCCACCAACCACTTCCATGTCCACGTCTCTATTTCCTCAAAACTTCTTCTTGTCTTGCCTCTTCTTGTTCTTCTGCCTTCTTTCTTCTATCTTCTTTCTTGGTCCCCTTCTCCCCACTATCCACTCCAGTAACCTGGCCTCCCAGGAGCACTTCTGCAAAAGGAACCTCCACACACCCTTTCCTTCTGTTGGAGGAAGGGGACAGGCTGTCCTCATGGGCCGCACACTGACTGCGTTCTTTTGCAGAAGTACTTCAAGAGGCCAGGATAATGCAGATGGGTCTGCAGAGAACGAGAACCGTTTCTGCATCTGTCACTAGAGTCTGACTGGCATTGGAAACACTCACTCACTTCAAAACTCTTTCCATTTCAGCTCCTACAATGGTCCTACAATGTTACAAATGGTAGAAATCATAGTGTTTCTTGGAACCACAGTGTTGGGGAAAGAAAAGAAAGAAAGAGGAAAGAAAGAGAAAACAAGGAAAGAAAGAGAAACAAAGAAACTAAAGCCGACATTCACACATGCATGATTATTGGTCACCGTTTAATTATCTTTCACTTTCTGCCCATGCCCATGGGGGTCATTAGACCTCCTGGAACGGTCTTTTGAGCCAGATTGAGCATCCGCAAGCAGTAGAAGTGCTTCGGCAAACACCTCACCTGCGAGCCAATCAGAGCCGGCCTTAAGTGTTCTGGCGCCCTGTGCGGAATACTCCTCTGGCACCCCCTTCAAACTACCTCCCCTCTGCCCCTTCAATGAATGATGTTAAATAAAGTTTTTTTTTAAAAAAAAACCCCGATGTTTTAATTTAAGTCCTTGGGCAGGCGCCCCTGCTGCCATGGCGCCCTGTGCGGCCGCAGAGGTCGCACACCCCTAAGGCCGGCCCTGGAGCCAATTAACTGGGAGCGAGGAAAAGATGGCAAACGCATAGCGGTGGATTGTGTCCCTCGATGCACATACAAAGTGCATATGATAGCTAGAAGGTACCATTAATATTTAAATAAACTAAATATCTCAAAAATAATTGCACTCAATACATTGGCTATGACAGTTCTCCATTCAAGAACTGGAATATAGAAAATGATTCTTATTCTTCTTTAATTAGAGGGTTAAATTAAGAATATTGAATGAGCACGGCATGCTATGTTTCGATACGTACTGCACTAAGGATCACGTTTTAGCATCTCGATGTTCATTCTCCCAAAGGATTTGATACAAAGAGCTGTAGCTTACCTCAGATACAGACCCGGCACCAGAATTTTGGACTGTAATAACTTTATGTGGGTCTTCGCTTTTTGTAGCTCACGTTCCAAAATCCTGCAGGAAAAATGCCACTGCCCATGAGCTCTTGGCTTCAATTACAATTTTCTGAGAAGATTTTGGCCCCGTATCGTTTATTTTTCCATTCTTTTTCCCAAAAACGTGCTCGCTACCAGGTTGTAAATATTTAATGCTTATTTCAAACCTGAATCGACATATGAGGCACAAAGTATTGGTGATTGTTTACACCTAAAAATAAATTGTGTAATATTTTTTGTTTTGTTATCAACATAGTTGGTTCCCGCTAGAATATAATTATTGCAACCGGAAGTATAATGGCAATTATTTCCATTTTATGGGGTTTTCTGCTGCAAGGAAAATACAAACCACCAAAAATAACTAGTACAATTAAACTTAAACCTTTTAAAAGAAAAAATTCATGTTTAACCAGAACATTGTTCATTTCATACGTTCTCCAGAGAAAGAAGAAAATAATTCAGAGCCATTAACCCAATCCTACCTGCCCATTTTTTTTCTGACATTATTTGTTCCTTAGCCTCGTCTGTATTGTAAGAATTTTTTTACTTTGCTGAAAGGGTGATCAATAAGTGATGAGGGAATTTACACATGCGTGAGATCCAGAAGATCCAGAATCTTTTCCTCTTGTATTAACCTCTGCCACTCCTAAGGATACTCAGTTTGATACACTACCATCAAACGTCTGCACTCGTCTTAGCTTTTCTGGTACTTCTGTCCTGTACTTAACCCTTTGTGTATTTACATCCCTTCTCTCTTTTTTTAGTCTTTGCTCGTAATTTAATCCTGTAAGCCATGTTTTAGTTGTCCTGTTATGTATATCGTAATGAAGTGATATCATTTAATTAGAGAAATTGGCGGATCGATGCTTATTAGAGAAATCTTAAAAAAATGTATACAAATCTTTGGAGATGCAGTTCATTTGGTTCCATAATACGATATCCATGTCCTTCCCAAAATTGTATTTTTCAGCACAAAACCCTTATCACTAATGGGAATTATAAAAATACATTAATCTCTCCTGAATTTCCATTGACGTACTTTGGCTTTTATACATATTATTAAAACTGAATTCTGAATTTTTTTTTTCTCCAGTTCTTCCCGTATGGAGATGCATCAAAGTTTGCCCAGCACGCCTTTAGAACCTTTGATAAAAACGGGGATGGAACAATTGATTTTAGAGAGTTTATCTGCGCTCTGTCCATTACCTCAAGGGGAAGCTTTGAACAGAAACTTAACTGGGCCTTCAATATGTACGACTTGGATGGCGATGGTAAAATTACACGAGTGGAAATGTTGGAGATCATAGAGGTAGGTGACGCAAATACCTTTTTTTTAATAAAAATGTATTAAGTACTTTTTTTACTGGGATTTACCAATTTGTTGAAATTTAATTTTATCAGAAATGAGTTTTCTTTTTGTTATAATTAAAATTCCATCTCTGATTAAATGCTAATATTGCATTTTTGTCCCATGTTTTGTTTTTATTTTGATTGAATCTCTTTAATTTGCTCCATTAACAATATAGACATTTTCTGTTTATTGACCTTTTCCAAAATTGCTATCGCTAGGTCTATATTGAGGTCTTACAAGTCTTTTATTTCTTTTAATTTAATTAGGTTGCCTCTTTGAAGGGATTCCTTAAAGTCCCATTAGAGACTAAAACTTTATCATCTATCATCAAAAATTCTTCTGCCTTTTTTATTATTTTTACTTCTTGGGATTTGGAGAGCTTTGTTTTGTATTAGAATCTTGCTTTTTTATCCCTTGGTCACTTCTATCTATTTGATCGTCAGCAACCAAATTCATGTCCCCTGCAATCAGGAGAATACCTTTTTTTAATCGTATCATCGAGAAACTTCATGGAAACTGGGAGCCAGTATTAGAAAAATGAAGGGAAATACTTGTCTGACCTCTATAAAGATCTAGCAATTCTGGGAAAAGGCAATAAACAGAAAACTTTTCTATTATTAACGGAGCGAATTAGAGAGATTCAATCAAAAATAAAAAATGAAACTTGAGGATAAGGTCAAAAATGTAATATTAGTGGGATTATTTAATCTAGTCTTAAGCCTATATCTCCCCAAGCAAAATTTGCTGGCAATGGCCTAGATTCCGATTTGGTTTGAGATAAACAACGGGACAAGACAATTTATGATATATTAAGTTAAGTAGCATTATAGTTTCTTTTTACAAGATCTGAAACAATTAACTATAAAATGGAAACATTTACATATCTCCCGCTTCTTGGGAAGAATAAACATAATTAGATCTTAATTGTCGCCTACAATCGAATCTCTATTTAAAATGATTCCCTTCAGAGTTCCAAGGAAAATAAGTTTATATCTTATGTATGGGGTTCTAAAAGACCCCGTATGGCTGTATTGATCTTCAACTCCTATTGATGTGCTTGGTGCTTATATTGAAACCTAGTTTTTTGGAGATTTTTATTATTTCTGATTTAAATCATTTCCTCAACTACAAGAAAGTAAGAATCTCTCAATTAAGAGAAATCCTCATATTTAAGAATAACATTTTTTGAAGAAGAACTGAACTGATGAACGATACTCCATTAGATACTTTTCTCTAGAGTGATTGCAATCAGAGGACGTTAGCTGGAGCCAGAAGAGTTCTCAACACACACAAGAATAAAGGAAAAATGAGATCAGTGATTAGATGGGAGGATGACATTAATACGTCATTTCCAGAAGAGTCCTGCTGAAATTGATGTGTTTTATTAAGTAAATCTGTCTATTATATCAACATAAAAGAATCCCTTCTTATAACATTGCATAGGTGATACATGGTACCAGCTAAAGTCAATAAAAATTCCATGGCAAAACTTCGGGAACTATGCTGGCGTTGTTGTACTGAAATTGGCACATCTGGTGGGATTGTCAAACATTCTACCCCTAAAAAATAAGCTAAATGAAGTATTGGGATTAATTTACAAGCTTGATGTGACTCTTACCATTCGATCATTTTTATTCCATTTGGATCTACCCCAACTGAAAAACCAAAACCCTCTAAATACCCAATTAAAAATATCCTCATGACTATCCAGTATCCTCAGCTAGACTCTGGAAAACTCCAGTGTAACGTAGCTGGGACGAAATAAACAAAGTTAATCACAAATACTTCATGGAAAATGGCCTAAAAACTCTGTAAGCACCACAAATAGTATAAATATCTAAAGTCACTGTGAGTAAATTTTCGTATGTTTTTATAACCCTGATAATACGAATCATATAATATGTGAAACAGATTGCTTGTGAGCGTGAATGCATGTTTAGCTTGTCTGCTCAGACTGAATGTTTGCTCCTGCATCTGACCCATTGTTAAGAGTCATATGTACTGCAAATATATATTTGTTGATGTATGTTTTATATTTGCTTTTGTACATTTTTTTGAACATCATAATAAAAAAGTATGTGGATACCTGACCATCACACCTACTGTATATGAGCTTCTTGGACATACCATTGCAATACCTTGGGAATACCCCCCCTACACACACACACTTTGCACCAATAACAGTCTCCACTCCTCTGGGAAGGCTTTCCACAAAAGTTTTTCTGTAGGAATTTGTGCCCATTCAGCCAAAAGAGCCTTTGTGAGGTCAGACATGGATG
>VKOC01000005.1:44667984-44733700 GCA_009364415.1 Spea multiplicata
CCCTTTCCTGAAGCTGCCTGTGGCAGCTGAAAATGCGATTGCTGGTTTTCTGGCAATCGCGTTTTCAGCCTACAGAATCACTCCGTGGGAGTGATCGCAGGCTTGGGGTGGCTAGCTGGTCTGCCCAGACACCTGGGCAGACAGTAACAGCGCCCCCGTGATGACCACGATTGTGGGGGCATTTTTAGGGGGATGTAACAGGCTGACAAACACCTAGACGCCAGGACAAAATTCTCAGTTGCCATGGCCACCTGGTGCCTGGGATTTGTCGAGCCCTGGCATAGACACTCGCATGTTGGTACACTTTCCCAGGTTCTCCTTCCCAAAGGTCCGCTCACACTCCAGCTCCGCTCCATGCCTTAAGCCTCAATGAGCATGTCTGTCGGTTTCCTACCCAATCTTACGGAATCCTTTTGGTTTTGTTTTTTTTTGTACGTGGTAGAGTTCCAATGTGTCATTGATAAGTTAGCAATACAGACGTATTTGTTTTCGTTTATGCACAGAGACAAAGGATATGTAATGGTTGGTGCGTGTTTTCCTGTACCATCGCCCCCCCAGGGAAATGCTGCTCTAGGGACTGTGCGATACATACATATTTGATGGGTAAAGCATTATACCCTGCCTGGGGTAATACACAGACAATCTCCTCGTGATTATCCATGTTGTCTTACGCTAAAAATAGAGGGATTCCACGCAGAAGAGAATGGCATTAACCTGTTTCATATCTTCTTACAGGAAGATCTTCACCAGGCAGATAAGGAGGTGGAAAACTGTAAACGCCATAAAAAGCACTATGAAGAGAAACTTAGAGAGCACTTGGAGGGAATCAAAAAACGCAAGGGGGAATTACTTTCCCAAGAAAAAGATCTTGAGGTATCATGGAGGGTTTTGTGGGTTTTTTTTCTTCTTTCCTTTGACAAGGAATAATCTGCAGTGTTTGTGTGTGTGTATATATATATATTCACTACTATCTTCTGCTCTAGATCACTACTTGAACACTATAAGATAAGCTTTCTTGTCTTTTGCATAGAATCGTAACAGTTATATGATGGCAGCCATTTTTTTTTTCTTGCTCATGTTTTTTACCTGCAGCAAGAGCCCAATCTTGTTTTTGCTTGGCTCCTACTAACAAGCACTCTGGAGTTAAAAACCTTAATACGCTTAGGTGCGTGCGTGTGTATGTGTGTTAACCTCGTTGGAATATTCCTTTCTCAATTTCTTTTTAGGAAAAAAATTTCTCAGGCCCAACATTCTTTCCAGAGAGGTTAGAAGTCACTAGAAAGCGCTAGGACCTCTTGATGCAGAATCGCATTCGGCGAGAAGATAAAATCAATTCTCAAATGTCAGCTGCAGGGAGATAGGGGATGAAATAATAGGTAAGTTGCATTTTTCCTTCTCCATCAACAATATAGCTAGGCGAGCAGGCATTGTGCCAAAACCTGAGTAGAGAAAGTGTTTTTGTTTTTTTCTTTTTCCGTTTTTGTTTTTTTTCCAGTCCTTTGTTACGCTATGGGTAAAGAAAGGGAAAGTACATCTGGTCTTGGTTTTGTACTTCCCAGTAATGCCCCCGCTGTTTAAAAAAATACTTTGCTAAACGCCGGGCTGGTCCACTAAATAATTATGATCGCGGTATACGATCAATTGCTTAACGGGCGATTGAGGCACGTTAGTAAAACTTCAGGGCATTTGCTGCTAAATTTAAAAAAAAAAACTTGTAACTGTCCTTCAGTTTTTTTTTCATCTTTCAGCAACGCTTTAATTGATGTTTTTAATACACGTATCACAGGAAGTCTGTAAGAAGTAGCATTTTGAAGTTTTTTTTAAATGTAAAAAAGAGCACCGTAGCTTTCTTCTAGAAGCGACATCGAGATTCTTTTTCCTTTTTCATTAAAGCAATCCATGCTGCCAAAGAAATTACCAAGATGTGGAAAGTAAAGTGAGGAATCTCAAAAATTTGTTTAAGTGTTAGATGACATCATGGCCCAAAAGATATAAGACTTATCAGCTTTTTCGAAGGTAGACTGGCCACTTTCTGGGCGTTCATTATTCGTCAACACATCTTGCACTCAGATCCCTTCATGAGATGCCATCACAGTTAGCGTTCTAAGTAAAACACAGGGTGCCAATATGTTAATGCGGGCCTGTTTCTTGAATTCATTACAACTTCAATTGTTTTTAGTAAGGGAAAAAAGACATAATGCATTTGATTCCAAAATGTAAAACAAAGCTTTCTGAATTATAAAAAAAAAAGTATAAAATAACTCCAATACTCTAACGTTCCATTGACATTGACCTCATAACTGAGAATTTTTGCCTGGACTCCAAAGCTTAAATGAGCAGCACATATACATTGTCAGAGTTTCTGTAAAATTTCACATAATGCCCCCCCTTACACTAACATCTAGGGCAGTGATGGTGAACCCGTGGCACTAGTGCCACAACGGGGACACAAAGCCTTTAGTTGTGGTGTGTGAGAGGAGAGAGAGGGGTGCCCTTCTCTCAGCTCCCTGCCGCCACCCACCTTGGTGCTGCCCTGACTGCCCAGGACTTCAGCAGGGTAAGCAAACTAAACTACAAAGGGAGGGTAGATGGTGAGAAGAGGGGGTAGTTAAAATATTGAAATAAAGAGTGGGAATGAATAATGTGTTGGTGAATTGTGTAGGAATGAGAGAATAAATAAATGTGTGGATCAACTGCTTGAATGATTTTTGAAAATGCATGAATGAATGTGTGAATGAGAGAATTAATGACTGTGTGAATGAGTGAGTGACTTCATTTATCAGTGTTATACACTGATATAATTTCAGTGCAAATGCTAATGTTTACTATCCTTTTCACGAAAAGACCCCATTTTCATGTTTTTCTGCTTGGGCAGATAGATGGGCCAAATAGTTTTGGCCCATTTTTTGGACCGAAAAAACGTCCTCTCCGTGTTTAATATGCAGTGTTGGCACTTTGTGGTGTGCTACTTGGTTTCATTCAGAAAATTGTGTACTCGAGCCCAAAAATGTTTGCCTTCACTGACCTAGGGGATGCGTATTAGAAACAAGTACACAATAACATAACCACAATGTAAATGTTACCTGAAATATTAGTTCTAGACTAAGTATGCATATTATACATTCATTACAATGTTATGATTTGTGGTACTCAGGATGGCAGTGGGCGCTTTACGTTTATCTCCTGGGGGCATCTAGTTTTACTTTTTGTTTCGGCATGCCCAAGATAAGGATTTTACCTTTGCAGTGTGACACAGAAAGTTTGTCTTCTGTCCCCCGCTGTCTGCATATTTAATTTGTTTCTGCGTGATTCGTGTAATAATGGTTGCATTATCTATGTCTGCATCCTTCTGTCCACTTTATTTTCCGGAAAGGTTAACCTATCAAAATGAACTGAATAATGGGCGTTATGTCATTCAATGAGTCGCAAAGCGAATGTCTTAAAGCCCTGCATCTGTATTCATCATACAGTCACATTTTCAAAGCTCTTTAAGATAGCATTGAATGAAGTCATGGCAAAACCTCCGTTGAATTGGTGTAGTGGATACAATCTACTCAAAGAGAAAACAAATCGCATTACTTAACCTTGGACTTTTCTAAAAGGCTGTCGTTCTCCATGACTTTGAAAACAAGTGATTGATTTGAAATCGATTTAAAGGGACTCTTAAAGCACACCTGTCACTCCTCCCAAAACCTACATTTTACACTATGCAATGAAAAGTGTATGTCTGTGTGTATATGTATATGTGTATATATATATATATATATATGTGTATATATGTATATATAATTATATATGTTCAGTAAGTCCCTTAGAAATGATTTGGTCGGCAAAGTGAAATAGTTCTTTAGTTTTAAAATCTTCAAAGCGGTAATACCTCTTTAATATCAGCAGCAGCTGTATGCAGTCTAATTAATTTAGGAGTCTGTCTGAAGTGCTGTGCATTTTGCTATTTTATTCGTTAAATGATTTATTCCTTCAGATCTTCTCAATAAATCAATCCAGCTTATTGTAATGTCAACGAGGCATTATGTGGTACTGATAGCAGTGGCTTTATCCTGATGAGATGTGTTCCAAGAATCTCTCGGTTTCTGAAACATAACCTGTAATTCAATTTCAATCTACAGAACCTAAACGTGCTCCTTTTTTGGAAAACATTTTGGAAGATCCACCTAAAGTATATGTGTAATTCATGTTGTCTCGTATTAACGGTGAAATTGGATAATCCAACGCCACAAACACAAGAGTAGACTTCCGCTTTGCCTAGAAGTATATTGTTTGCGGACGTAGTCGCAGAGGGTCACTGACCAGATACCCTGATGTGTTTAGTATGATCTACTTGAACTTTTCTCTCCCGTTGTTCCCTAGGTGCCTTACTCTGCGATGCAAATTTTACTTTGACTCCTTGCTATCCCAGAGAGCGTATTCTGGAAAAATATGTTTTGACCATAAGAACGAAACTCTCTCGATAACCGTAAGTAAGACCAGAAGTTTTAAAATGAATACTTTTGTCGGAGGAGAAGTTCCGTCGAAACACATAGAGAGTGAAAGCGTGTAAAGTAGCCTTTAAGAAATGTTTTTTTATAATGTATTTTTTTTATCTGGAGGTCCCCCATGTAGTCATATGATATTTGAGTTGCATACCTTACTTAAACATCATTCTGAGCTGTTTTGGGGAGAGGCAGTGACGTACTCTTGTTTATTATCCATTTCATATAAGCATTCGTTAGCCAAAGTGTCCTTACTGTGATCAAGACTGAGGCATTCAATAGCTTACCAAAGTAACCGGGGTTCACCTGGACTCTTCCCTGTGTCTCCAGCTCACTCTGCTGTTTCTACGGAGCAGGAGCATGTTTGTAGCCACTCCCACCCCATCCCCTCCCCCGCTGTTGTACTACCTTGCCCCACCTATCACACAGCTGATCACATCCTTTGTGTGGCTAGCCCTGCCCATTTATGTGGCTAGCTCCACCCCAGTTGGAACCACTCTGTCAGTAGCGGGAGGGCTCTGGGTGGCTTTCCCTGGGATGCTTTCTGGTATGATAAGTACTTGGTGTGCTTAAGTATCAGATTAGACAAGGAATACGCTGTGCAATTTTGGGCACCTATTCTAAAGCAGGATATCATAGCACTAGAAAGGTTGCCGAGGCGGGCTACAAAATTAATAGGAATGGAGCACTATAGTTATGAATGGTTAACTAATTTATCCCCTTAATGACAAAGCCCGTACATGTACGGGCTCAAAATGCATTGTTTTCAATGGGTTTAGGGACCGCCCATTGTCCTTAAGGGGTTAAATCTGTTTAGTTTAGAAAAACGTCGCCTCAGAGGGGATATGATAACATTATATAAATATATTCGGGGCCAATACAAACCATTGTGTGGAAATCTGTTCATAAAAACAGGACTATGCATAGGCCGTGGTCACGCGTTCAGACTGGAAGAAAGGAGATTTAGTCTAAAGCAGAGGAAAGGGTTTTTTTTACAGTAAGGACAATAAGGATGTGGAATTCTCTGCCTGCAGAGGTAGTTTTATCGGAGTCTGTACAGATGTTTAAGAAACATAATATTGGGGGATATAGTCTTTAATTATGGGGAAACAGCCTATTGATCCAAGGAGAAATCTGACATTTTGGGGCCAAGAAGGATTCCCCCCCCTAGTTTGTGCAGAATTGGAAAACAGTAAAGAGTATATTCAGCCATTTAATTCTGATGCCTTTCACACTTTAGGGGTTATCTTGCATGTTGTTAATCTCCTTCCCCAATGAGTATTTAAATATTAAATGTTCTCCTGCTAGTCAGAACTCAAGTCTTGCTGAAAATGTTTGGGGGAAAAAATGTCTCGCCCGCCACACGGTGTCCTCGGTGCTCGAGATCCCGGAGAACGAACTACGGCTTGTTTTTCCTTTTTCTGTGAAACAACAAGAACACTTCTGATTAAAACGGCTTGGCAGCAAAACAGCTAATCTGTGTTATGATCACTGGGATTTGAAGGCTATCAAAACATTTGTTGATTAGTTCCAGGCTCAATTGCTTTTCCTTTTCTGTTTTTTTCTCTCTCTCCAAGTAAATCAGTAGATGAATGATTGGGTCAGCATACAGACATTAATTGGTGTCACTGAGCAATGTAATGACTGCAGGTTCTCTAATGTGCCTTCTCCGTGCGGGATGTATGAGGCTTTATCCTGGGTCACCTCTGCAGGCAAAACCTAGAAATCCTTAACTATTCCTCCCCAGGGTATACCCTACAACCCCCTCCCCCATACCACTACAACATGCTGACAGCTGAATTCCTACATGGCCAAGCCAAAGTCAGTTATCTTAAGTATAATGAGAGGGTGGCCTTCCCCACTTAATTGTCCCAGGCCCATCGTTGGGAAGTCAACATCAGGGAGGCCGAAGTCATCGTCACTGGGTGAAAGCTACCTTCAGGGTTGACTCGGGGTATAACCTCGCACTACATTGACTACGGACCTACGAGTAAAGAGTTTACCGATAATAATATCCCTTTGTACTGAGCTGATGAGAGCGTGCAGTTAATATAATTGAAAGATCAATATCCAGCCCTGACACCCGATTAATGGCTAAATTAGTAGGTAAAGTGGTTAAACCTCTGAAGCCGCTAATCGTATGAAATTGGCCAGCTAGCTACATGTGTTTAGTTTTTCTCTCATTGCTGTAAGGCTTTGTGATGAAGTCTCACATCTTTACTGAATTGTAGGTTCAGCCCGGAGAAGGAAACAAGGCGGCGTTGTCTGATATGAGATCGCTGTCTGGGGGCGAACGTTCATTTTCCACCGTGTGCTTCGTCCTGTCCCTCTGGTCTATTGCCGAGTCTCCCTTCAGATGCTTGGATGAATTCGATGTCTACATGGTAATGTTTGTGTTTCTTGTCTGAGATTAACGTGGAAATATCCCTCATTTGTTAATCTGTGTGAGGCGTATAAGTGGATGTCTTATTGACACAAATAGCCTTTGTTTTTGCCTTGTGTGACTTGGGATGATAACATTTGATGGTAAATGCTTTCTGCGTGGAGCAAAAGCAAAAAAAAACAACTAAATTCTAATTTCATGCTTAAAAAAATAATTTTTGCTCAATTTATTTGTTCTTTTGATTACTTGCACGTAATAGTGTTAAAATATCCACATCTGGATGATGTCTTCTGATGTCAAAAACCGATTAATACTACATTAGTGAATAGGCCGGTTTTTGATAAATGTATTATGTTTTTGGTAATACAGACACATCACAGAAATACTTAAACAATTTATTTACAAAAATACAAAAGTAGGTGATCAATCTAAACACTAATATATATATATATATATATAATGTGTGTGTGTGTGTATATAAGGTGCAGCGAAAAATACCAAACTTCACATTTGTCTAAACAAAACCAAAATACACCAAAATAGTGCTTGCGCCCCTTATAGTAAGTGAAAAAAATATAAAAGGTGATCAGTTTTTGTCTGTGCTTCTGCTATAACATTCATGCACACACACCCCATTATTATTATTATTGTCTATTATTTATATGGCGCAGTTACGCAGCACCTCATATAATACATATGTTCAAGGGCTATGACGAGACTAGAATTGACCGACTAAGACTAACGGACAGCATGTAATCTTCTGATCTGTTACAGGACATGGTGAACAGAAGAATATCAATGGACATGATGCTGACTATGGCAGATTCCCAGAGATTCCGGCAGTTTATTTTGTTAACCCCACAAAATATGAGGTAATTTGTCTCTTCTGAATTAGTTTTTTAAGTCTATTCAAAATCCAGCCGAATAGGGTAAAGGATTGAAGTGATGGCTCACCCAGCAAAGTTTGCTAAGAGGTTACAGCTTTTGTTGAAGTGAAGTGTGTACGAACGCCTTGGATCCATGGCTGAGTTGCCGAGAAATAATATATATTATCCAACACCCTATATTGTATTTTATGAACCTTATTTTTCTCTTGTAAATTGACTCTATCCCCCCCTTTATTACTATATATGTTAACCAGTTGGAAGCTTTACCTTTTTTTGGCTTCCTAGTTTGACTGTTTTTGTACCATAGGAAATAAATTAAAGAAAAAATACGTAATCCTCTGTTAATCTGTGATTTAAACCAGCAAATGCGCTTGTTATCAACGTGTCCAAAATGCAGAACACATCACCGGATGCCAGGATTTCATAGATTCTTGCGCTTTGGGGTTCGTTTAATTAGGAATGAACCTGGAAAAGAAGCCACGTTCGTTTTCACGAGCCTGCAGGGCGGTAATGGTGGCAGTATTGGCGGGAAGGATACTTTCATCTTCCAACTTGGCTCTACTTATTCGTAGTTAAGAATTCCCAAACTACTCTCCAGTTACAAGAGTGTCTTTATATATCGGCTAAAATATTTGCGTTCCATACTGTGAGTTGAACCTTGGTGCTATGTAATGGTTTAATCCAAATTTCCAAAAATGACTGATGTCTATTTAATACATTTAAAAAAAAAATTGCAGGTCATTAAATATATATAGTCTCCAGACCAATTTAATCAAATTTTAACACTAAAATACCTTTGAACAGTAACCATTTTCCATGGCTTCCGAAACCAAAGGGGTCACTGTGTTTGCCACTTGAGGCCCCTGTGGAGAGATGGTTCAGTAGATGAAAGTCCGAGCAGAAGATTATGGAGATTTACTCGCCGTTTGATACAACCAGTGGTTCTAAAAAACGTTTGGTTGCAAGTCCTTAAGAATATCCTTGAGTGGCTCTAGTAAGGAACCGAGGTGGAAAAGATCGCTTCTGTATATCACCGAGACCCATTCAAACGCTCTCTTAAATTATCCTTCAGTCCAGACGAGGAAAATGTTGTTTATGAAGCATGTTCTGTGTATTGAAAATTTCCTCTTCCGGGCTGTGGACATAAATGTTAGCATATTGGGGCGTTTATACGAGAACCTGTAGCTGTTCCCATTTTTTGCAGAAAATTTTTATTGGCATTACGTAGCATTACGGGTGTCCTTTGTGTCTTCTCTTTCATAGATTTATACCATTTTAATAGATGCCTCCTCTAGACTCCATCTCTTCCAACCATACAGCTATATATACACCATAGTGTTACGGGTATTGCTTATTTTACAATTGGCGAATGTCTTGAGGGTCAGGTCTTCTAGGTTAACAGGCTAGGGTTCTGTTGGCAAGAGAAGAATAGAATGCAATGCCAAAGGGAGGGAGTCTATAATGATATAAGCGAACATAAGCACAACTATATATATATTGTTTTGCCTCGGCTATTGGACATGTTTATATCATGTATGAGTTGAGCGTGGAACGTGTCCAAATTGCATGCAGGCGATTGTTTTTGTTATGTTTTCCATTCTACTTCTACAGCCTAGGTTTAGTCATATATTGGAAAAATTACTGAATTGCGGATGATGCCAAAAGGTTTATCATCGGGATTTAGCCTCTGTTACCGCAGTAGAGTCCTTGGTGAAATATGTTTAATTATACCCCAGTAAGTACTTTGGCCCCTACCTCTCTAGGGAAGTTAATTACTCCTGGTTGTGATTAAAATGACCTCATCATTCGTGGATATAATGGGCCACTCCATTGTTTCAGTAAGAAACATTTTTGTAGTTTTTTGGTCAAAGATTAAACTGAACCATAAGTTGTTTTTTTTTTTAGATCACAATTCTGATGGAAGAACTGAGAACAGAGAATACATGAAATTGCAATACAAAGCGAATCTTTTTTTATATAATATTATGTAATAATAATTTTTTTATGCAATATTTAAGTGTCGGAACTTATAGAGACAGTAACACCACTTCTATCTTTGCAGCTCCCTTCCGTCCAGCAGTCTGATCCGAATTCTCAGAATGCAAGACCCAGAACGGGGACAGACAACGCTGCCTTTTCTTCCGATAAATCAGGAGGAGGAAGATGAGGACTGAGCTGACCCAGCGGCTCCGATTAGGACAGAAGCCATGTTTATTATTGAATAGGGGGAAGCTTAAAACTCTGCTTCTGATGATTGCATTATAATTATGCTCTAGCAGGCAAAGCAAACATTTCTGTATATTCCCAAAAATATTGTTCGCTTGTACAGTGTAGAAATGTTTATTTTTGTGTCTGTGTGCTTTTGTGTAAATCTATTTCTAGATGAAAATTTAAATTATATTTTCAGTAATGCTGAATTTTTAACCTCTACTTTTGTGGGTTTTCTATACCGTTCTTTCCTTAACATTTGTTCCTTCACCATCCGGATACCATTTACAGTTGATGAGTGCTTTAACACAGTTGCTAACATTTATATAAAAACAAACTTCTTGTCTGTAATTTTTTTTCTTCTTCTTCCTCAAAGTGCCTTAAGTATTTGGCTCCCGGAATAATGAGAAATGCTTCCATTTCAGCCTCAATTATTTGTAAATGTATTGGATCTAATAATCCAGGCGTCCATACTAGTGACACAGCGTTTTATAAATGGTCTTATAATTTTATTAATACTTAACTCTTTGAATTCATTTATTTTTCAGTAAATAGATAACTGTGACCCTATCAATGCTCCATTGATGTGTTTTTGAGGGCTTAAAATGTGTGGAGTTTGGGTCATATTCGTTACCCTGAAGATTAATAGAAAGAGGACTCTCCAAATACCAGAGTTCCTACCACAGTGAGGAGTCCTGTAAACGGGCAGAACCATTGCACCATTGGTTTTTCACACACTTTCTTATAATGTGCGTTTCTACATTCTGGTTGAATTATATTGTGTATTTCTTATCAATGGCTGGTGACGGACAGACCTATTC
Source organism: Spea multiplicata (assembly GCA_009364415.1). Taxonomy (NCBI): domain Eukaryota; kingdom Metazoa; phylum Chordata; class Amphibia; order Anura; family Pelobatidae; genus Spea; species Spea multiplicata. The sequence goes on from VKOC01000005.1 coordinate 44,678,774, forward strand.
CCGCCACCTGACTATCAATCATTCACACGATGAGCTGGAAGGTCACTTTTTTTTTATATGCATTTACAGTTGTATTTTGGCATCAGGGGTCTAATGGGGTTTCTTTTGTACAAAATCCTCTGCTCGTAAGGTTAAGAATGAATTTCAGGTGTAAATTCTTAGACACTGCGTCCTGTCTATATCCCTTGTCCTCGAGGGTTGAGTTAGGTTTTTTTTTTTGCGGTATGCCACTCAATGTACCGTGCACTGCCTTAATGAATCAAACAGTAAGTCACGCCATGTACGTGCAGTCCTGATTCTTCTAGTGGTGCAATGCAGGCATTACTAAACCCCAAGTAATATCTTAAAGCTGCAGCTCACTGTATGGAATAAAGAGCTCCATACGAAAACAGCATTGCGACCGAATGAGGAAAATGTTTATTGTAGCCTTTCAAATGAATGATGACTTGGAAAATGCCTTTCACCCATAGTACTTATACAGTTTTCTTCTTTTTTTTGTTTCTTCTGTCAGGAATGACCCTTACTATCCCTGGCAGCCATAACTTAGAATACTCCCAGTTTATTAATTCCCTGCGGCCCAAGGCCAATATAATAACACCAGAGTGTCCTGGCTTGCCCTCAGACAACGCGGGTCTGTGGGTACTTTCTAGGCTAGGCCTCAGCACCAGGCAGCCAGCTTGGCCTAAGTTTGTATTGCGCATGCTCAATCTGACTCTTTATCTGATTTTTTAATGAATTGCAGTCCCCATTATATTGGCAGCCTGGAGACTATGCACAGGCTAGTCTAGGCCAAGGGCCTCCCCTGTTATAGACCCTATGCTACATGGTAGGAGGAAAGTGACCTCCTGGTGCATGTCTTTTGGCTTCCTATCTATTTTGTGCCCCCTGGCTTGCATATTGGACTTTCTTCAGCAAAGTTTCCGGAGGAGCATAATACCAGGTACCTTCAAGGTGCAGGGTTTTTTTTTTCTTTTTCTTCTTAAGCATCTCTCATATTAGACTGGTGGCACACCGATGAGTAAAACGTTTTCCTCCTGGCTGTTTCCAGATTGAGGGTTTGGTTGCCGGCATAGCTTCCGACCTGGGACCTGAATCTTCTGCTGGACAGATTGATTTTTCCTCCTTTTGAACCACCCTGAGATGCCTCCTCGCACTTTCTGATGCTAAAGGTGGCCTTCCTGATAGCAGTCACCTCTGCTAGGAGAGTCATAGAGCTTCTTCTGAGCAAGGAGAAAGTATCAAAGAATCCTGCTTCTTTCCTGTGGAAGAAGTGGGCAAGTCCATGCAGCCTGGACATTATCAGGGCCCAAGCCAGAAGCAAAAGTGTGAAGATACCTTCCAGGGTTACTCCAATTGTAACCATTATCAAGTAAAACGGAAGCATCTAGAGGGGAAGTTGAGTACATACAAACACCCAAGAGATCCAGGAAGCTCTTCCCCTTTAATAGAGAGGATGATGCTTTATTGCACCCAGCTGTGGCCAAAGCAGCCGAAAAGGATTGTCCTTCCAGACAAGGATTTGTCCGACCATATGGACAGAAAGGATGAAGTGCCGTTAGTAAGGCCTTTGAGGCTTTTTACTCTAGCTTTAAGCTTTGCATCGCTTGGGCCTCAGTGGCCAGGTCAGTGAAGTCCTGGATAGAGCAGTTGCTATATGAGTGATGGAGCTATAGAACTATAGACGGTACCAGAAAAGTTTCACCTGTCACATCCGCTGTATAATCTGTCTGTGATGGGGCCATAGAAAATTTGAGGATGGTAGCCAGGTTCTCTGCTCTTAACTGTGCTGGCACCCAAAGCCTTGTGGCTAAGGGACTGATCTACAGATGTGGCCTCCAAGAGGAAGTTATGCTCTTCTTGTGTAAATAACTTTTTGGGCCCGAGCTGGAGCCCTAACTAGAGGGTATAACAGGCAATAAATTGTGTCTACCTCAAAAAATGAAGCTCTCAAAGAAGAAAATCTACTTTTGCAACTTCACAGGTCAAGAAGATCTGCAAGGCTCAGGAGGGAAGCCCTATTTGGCAAAGCGGTGTCCGGCTTACGACAGAGGGAAAGGTGATAACAGAGCCACCTATTGTAAGTTCCGAAGCCAGGTTCATTCCAGTCAGGCCGTCGTGAGTTTCTTCCTGGGTGTCTTGTAGTTTATCATTCATGGATACCGCATGGAACTAAAGAAAAGACCCCCCTCGTCATTTCATGGTTTCTGCTCTTTCAATTTCAGGTTCAGACAAGAAGCACTGACCTCTATGGTTCAAGAATCTGCACACAAGAATGTCATCTTTCCTCTACCATTCTATGATTAAGGCAAGGAGTTATACTCCTTTGTTGGCCCAAATGGTTTGGGGAAACTGAAGCTCATAATAAATCTGCAGCTGCTGAATCACTACATCATCTGCTTCAAGATGAAGACATTAAAGTCTACTGCTCTACTAATGGTAGAGGTTTGCGCGGCCAAGCTAGATCTCTCTGGGAATTTGTTTTGGTCTGAATATACAAACACCCCAGGAGTTCCACCAACAACACTAATAGGATTTATGAATACATAAGGCCTGCTGATGTGTGACATCACATACAGGCAACCATCTTCCTGTACATACGGTACAGGGTTTGCCAGTTTCCCCATAGATGACATCAGGTACAATGACATCAGAACCTAGAAGCCGGGGGGGAGGCTTTAGGACGGAGAGAAGAGGAAGGCAGCACGAAAGCAATCCTAGGGAAGAAAGAGAAAACTAGGAAAATGCCTATGGTCCTAGCAGCAGAGAAGCAACACTAGGAAGTTTTTGTGCATGTGCTTTATGTGTTCTTGAAGCTGTCCAGTGCGTTTGGGGTAGTCAGAATTTAACCCTTCAGTGCATGGGGCACTCAATGCAAAATAATGTTAAGTGTTTTAATGCTCCGTAACAAAATTCTTCCATCTGGCAATACGTTTTGGAAATCATTTTCATGCCTAGGACCTCTCTGTGTTTGACACAGAGTCTCAGGGTCAGTTTCTTCATTCTGTGCCAGGTGAACTATGTGCATCTAGCCCTTTGAGGAGCCGCTCCCTTAGAAGAGATGGGTGGTAGTCTACCCCAGGATCTTTCCAGGTATGGTCATTTTTAAATATTAAATTATATTGAAAACTAAACTTTAATATAATAAAGTAACTTGGAAAGATTGAACATCTCACTATAGAACTTTCAATTAACTAACAATTGTCTAATAATATTGACTCATAGATATCTTTTTTCCATTCCAGAACCAAAATATTTTCATCCCCACTTAAATAACTTTTTTAAAGGTTATGCTTTCCATTTCTCAATTGTTGTAGATGAGTTGTATTGCCTTTTAGCTTGGTTTTCTTTTATGATAATATAATTCTTCATATAAAATTGTAAATGCCAAGGGAAGATATTGTACATGAGATGAAATTAGTTAAATGTATTTGTAGGTGCTTTCCCATTCTTAGGCAGATATACTAAAATCATAAATAGACTGAACTACAGCTTTAGCGCCACGTCCAAGGTGTTCTATCTTTTGTAGATAAAGGAAATTGCTCTCCGGTAATGTCATAATACAGATGTCTGTGTTAAATAGATGACAAGAAACCAGTGATCTTTGGCACATGGCGCTGCAGATTTATTGTTATCTAAAAAGACCTACTTCTGAGTCCTTGTACTGAAATAAATGAAACATGAGCCCTGAATAACAGCACAACCTACCATGAAATATCGCTTCTATGTATTAAAAAGACCAGAGAAGCACAGAATTTAGCCCCCCACAAGTTATATATATATATATATCATCATAATATATTTATATATATATATATATATATTAATATATATAGTATATATAGTAGGGCTTTGTTTTACAAGGAATTATGATATGTACGGTATATTCTTTATATTTAATATTATATATATAAAATGTCACCTTAGTATGAAAAATATCACTAAAAATGTTGGGGAAAAATTAGGAGAAGAAAAAGCGACATTTTCCACGGTTTATTACCGTATAAAAAAACCGGTATATATAGAAAACAAAACAAATAGAAAAAAACTAGGTGGTTTTATGATTCTGGAGACATCTCATTTGCCTGGTACTTTAGTTTATTTTGGCTCTTACAGGGTTAAATAGGAATCACCTGTTTCTAAACAAGATTTTTTTTAAACGTGGTATGCTGGGAGTTGGGCCCAAATAGCTGCCAGAAAAAAAAGAAAAATCGCTAAACTAAAGTATAGGTTTTTTTGAAAGCTGACATTCCAAAGTATTTAACTAGGGCCATTTTAACACTTTTTATTTAACCGTTCTAGAGACAATCTGTCCTAAACATTTCATTTTAACAAACCAATTCTATATAAACACAGTATTTGTGGGGGGGGGTTGTATTCAGAAACACCCCCCGAGTACAGGAATACCCCACATGCATGGTTAAGGCATGTTTGCTTGGCGCACTGCGGGTTCAAAATTGGAACACACGCTTTACCATACCTGGGAACTCTTGGGGTTTGGTCTCCGGGTCGTGGTCCTGGGGTCCTGGCTTGCCCCACTCCTCCCCCCATTTTCACTTTAAATGGCGGTGTTTACCGTAACGTCAGTGGGTGGTCCTGGCCGCGTCCCGCAAGGATATGCTCTGGGTAGCCGGAGCCCACAAGTTCCCGGAAATGGCGGATTACGGTTTTCAAACATGGAGTTTTGACCTGATCTCGTTTGAGACTCGGTAGAGGTGAAGATTACATTTTTTTCTTCTATCTTTTCATATTTCTTGGACGTGTCAGGAGAGATATCAGGGTTTCCTTTTTCTCGCTCACATGTGGCGGGCTTCTTGCTGCAGTTCCTTCTTTGGGGTTTGACCCCTTAATGACAAAGCCCGTACATGTACGGGCTCAAAATGCATTGTTTTCAATGGGTTCTGGGACCGCCCATTGTCCTTAAGGGGTTAATTGTTTTTTGTTTCTCACTGGATTTGGAGGCATTTTATAAATGTGGTTTTTTTGGTGTCTTTCCTTCCCTGGGTGTAGGGGCTAATTTTTTAAACGTGTTTTGGTGTCCCAGAACTGACTAGCACACAAATAAATAACCTAACAGTGAAAATCCCGAGGGCTCAGCGGATAGCGTAAGGGGTAACGCTGAGGATCACACTGATTACCAAGCTCTAGGTATAGGAACGTTAACAATGTGTTGTATATGCGACTCCGACAGACCTTTCATCGCTAGTCCTAATCAGACAGGGAGCTGGCTCTGTTAATTAGGCTGGGATTTTCTTTCTGATTTATGATGCTCTACACATTTTCACTTAGGTAAAAAGAAACAAAATGTAAATAAAGATAGATATCCCAGGGAATCCTGTTCAGCGTTGGGCATTGTCTTGTGTGCTGTTCTCGAAATGATTTAACACCTTTTTGTTCTCGGGGACGGATCTGTTGATGAAATTGTTTCCTGCTGTTAAAGACATATGGCGACTGATGCTACTGCGCAACGGGCTTAGGAACGTAACTTTGATTAATAAATTACCAGAACACCTGAACCTTCCGCAGGTTTTCAATGAGGTTACTTATCATTCTTTGCTAAATTATGTGTTTGATGTACAGGTCGGCTTCGGTAACAGCTGGAATGCGATTGGTTGCCTACCCCCTTTTTTTCAGTGTTTTGTTAATTTTTGTACATTTCCACAGTAAATCAATAAAAAAACCCTGAATGTTGTGTTGCTGAAAGTGGATTTCTTGTCTAAAAATATGTAGTAGTGTCTTTAATATAGCCGCTACCTGTCCTAATGTGATCTTGATAGTCTTGACAGCAGGACTTCTCTCCCATTGTTTGGCATTCCAGTGGCAATGGCATTTACGCATGGCAAATTAGGCAAGACCAAGGGGTAACATAGTTGGTACATGAGTCGGTTGGAGCTCCATCCACCAATGACATGCATTGCTATACTGGAATGTAAATTAGACTTGTGCATTCGGATTCGTACACACATTTTTTTAACACAAATTGCCTGTTTTCTGCATTCATAAAAATCTCGGATAACATGATGGACCCCGACACAAATTAATGGCAAAACTGTGAAACATCCTTACATTTGCCTGCTGTATCTGAGCCACCTGTCCCTCTCACAGATTTTCTGGGCTAGTTGCCAGTAATTACAAGATGTTACTTTTCTGGGGTCAGACGGTCTTAAAAAAGCTATTAGCATTTTTGGCAGCATTCCCAGAAAATGTGGTTAAGGTTCAAAGTGGGTGCAGAGATGTTAAGCATCCAGAGTCCAATACATTGCTGCTGATTAAGTGTTAGCAAACTCCCCAGGAAACAATCAAGGACAGGGTGCAAGAGGTTACATACAGCAAAAGATCGTTGTCCAAATGACTTTGGGCCTCGTATGCAAGTCTAATGAAAATGGCCATTACATTTTATGTGCATTTTTTTGATAAGTTTTTGCTTTAGTTGAGCAAGTCAAAGACTTGGAGGTCTACTTAAAAAAAAAACAACCTACAAAGGCATATCAATTGATTACAAATGTTTGCAGTGACAAAATAGTACCTAGCCAATTCATTAAAACCATCTCAGACTCATACTCACTCACTCTCAACTCAAACTTACAGAGTAGAACTTCTGTAATTTGGAAAAGGTGATGGATTCATTATCCCACAAGTTGCTTTCAAGTTTCAATTACAAGTTGGAATTAGGTGCCAGGGAGTAAATTCCAAAACTGTCAGGCCTGATCTGGAACCGGGTTCACTCTGGACTGTGTGTGGTCTGCCTGCCCCCAAAACAGCCCTGACCCGTCGAGGCATGGACTCCACTATACCTCTGAAGGTGTGCTGTGGTATCTGGCACCAAGACGTTAGCAGCAGATCCTTTAAGTCCTGTAAGTTGTAAGGTGGGGCTTTCATGGATGCATCCTGGTGCTGTGTGTTCTCCAGGTAAGCGACACACACGGCCATTCACGTAATGAAAATTAATCAGATTAATCAGAACAGGCCACCTTCTCCCATTGCTCCGTGCACCAGTTCTAATGCTCACGTGCCCATTGTAGGCGCTTTTGGCAGTAGACAGGGGTCAGCATAGGAAGCCCCATACGCAACAACCTGCGATGCATTGTGTGTTCTGACACCTTTCTATCAGAACCAGCATTAACTTTTTGAGTAGTTTGAGCTACAGTAGCTCATCTGTTGGATTTGACTAGACAGGCAAGCCTTTGCCCCCCACGTGCATCGATGAGCCTTGGCCGTCCATAACCCTGTCGCCAGGTCACCGTTTTTCCTTCCTTGCATCACTTTTGCTAGGTACTGACCACTGCAGACCAGTAGCACCCCACAAGAGTTGCAGTTTTGTAGATGCTCTGACCCAGTCATCTAGCCATCACAATTTGGCCTATCAAAGACTCAGATCCTTATGTTTGCCCACTTTCCCTGCTTCTAACACATCAACTTTGAGGACGAAATGTTCACTTGCTGCCTAATATATCCCACCCACTGACAGGTGCCATGATAACAAGATTTATTTATTTACTTCAGTGGTCAGATCGGTGGATTTAAAACTTACCCCCCCCCGTGCTGCTGTCCCTACTGTTGAACGCAGGGATATGACACCACATCTTAACTCTTCGCCTTTTAAGCATGCATGGCAGAGTCATCCATAGTGTTAATGGACCTGTTGGGGACATCGGTGGTTGAGCATTGAGCAGACCTGTCCCCTATGGCTTCCTATTGTGTAACATAGTTTTTTTCCTCTCAATTTCTGTTATGGATAAAGTAGAAATATCACCACACACCTTATGCTCTCCCCTTCAAAATGGCCTCAGGCTAAGTGCTTGAAGTGGTGCTACGAGGATTTTAACCTCTAGCTTCATCAATACTCAAGGATCTAGGCTTTCCTGTCCAGCTTTGATTTTATTGACTCCTGTGCTCTTATCTCTTTCAGTAAGCCATATGTTTTCACTTCACATAACATAGACGTTGATTGCTTTTTTTGTCCCTTAAATCCCCTGCAGTTTTATCTGATGTAGATGATTTAATAAGGATTAGCTTTTAAATTGCTTCCCTAAACTTTGACAAACGCATATTTTTCCTGTATTTTTTGGTGTCTAGCAAAAGAAAAACTGCATGAAGGCAGAACCCCTATTTATCATCCCCCCCTTCTTTCACATGTGTACAGTAGCGCCCCCCAGTGCCGCCACTGCTTGCCAGCACCCCATTACAAATGAAGAACCAGGCCAGTCCCAGGTTGAATATTGAGAGACAGCAAGGCGATCCTTGTATTTAATGGTTCAGAACTCTCATGAACTCCTCTATGTTGACGTCATTTTGGACTTTTTATCAGGTCCCGCAATATCTATTGTCTTGCCTGATGAAGGTTCTTTGTCCAACGTTGTCTTACATTGTTATTCTACATTCTGTATCACCCAGTGTCCGTCATCATGAAAGCCTTGACTGTGTTAGTGAAAGATTCATGGTTTACGTGTCTCAAGGTACAGCCAGGGCCGCCATCAGATATCATGGGGCCCCTAACAGAACAAATGATCTGCCCCCACCAATCACCACCAGGATTTTCTCTTTTACTCTTCTTTTTTGGTGGCAAAGATGGCAAAGCATCCTTATCAGGGCCATCTTTAATGTTAATGGGACCCAGGGTAAGCATCTATAAGTTGCTGAAAACAAACAGAAAGCAAGTAAAAATGCAGTAATTTCTTCCGCTGATAGATATCCGCATAATGCAGAATACCCAAAGGTGCGACAAAACAGAAAAGCGTAAAAACCCTACCATCATGACAGCCAGAAGCCAGCTGGTTTAGAGTTCAGCAGCGGGGTAACTGAATCCTCGTTTATCAACCACTAATGAAACGACTGAACCTCGGCCAGAGGGTTCCTGCAAACGTAAAACTTATAGGGAGAGTAAAAGCCTGTATACCACAGAGAACATATCCAGCTATTATTCATAGGAGTCTTTGCAAGCGGTATCACAGAGTATAAACTGGTATCTGAAATCACCCAAAAGCCAGAATTCTTTTACTCACAACTGAGGGGGGGGGGGCAGGAGAGACGTGTCTGATCTCTCCTGTATTCAGTAGATCCTTCCCCCCCTTCTTTTAGGCTTTCCCCTGCTGTTGCTCCGTTTTTCAGGCTTCTCCCCGCGGTCCCTGAGCGCTTCCGGTCCGTTGTCCAGACTTCCCTAGAGCGCTTCTACCTCTTTTTCCGGACCGGAATCTGGGAAAGCCTGGACAACGGACCGGAAGAGCTCTGGGACCGCTAGGAGAAGCCTGAGGAGCGGAGCGGACACAGGAGAGAGGACAGATCTGTTATCCGTAACTATCCCTTATCCGGAAAAACTCTGGTCCCAAACATTTCGGATAAGGGATACTCAACCTGTACTTCAAGAAACAAAAGAAAGTACAACATGGTTGTATCTTCTGGATACGGGATATGTATGGAATCTGGACGAGGTTTAGCACTTATTTACCTTTCTATCTCCAAGAGAAATTTCATAAAGGGAACATCTTGCAGATATTGAGTAGAAACTATGGCATAAAAAATGATTTGTTATCGCGACCAAGGATGAGTTCCAGAGGACCAAACCATTCCAAATAATTTGCACCGAGAGACTGGAAGGCACAGACTTTGTGGGCTTTAGATAAGAGCCATTTGGCTCATATAGTCGCCCATTTTTCCCCATTGTAAAGACATAAAGCCTTTACCACTTCTGCTGGGAGGCTTTTCCATTTACCAGCCTCTTTGTAAAATAAAATGTCCTTACAGTTCTCTGTTGCTGTGATTTATACGTTATAATCCCAAATCACTACTGTTTGTAATAACATAAATTCAATTTGTTGATGATAGATGATCTATCTAACTTTATGTTTTAAAAAATGCACTTGGGGGCACGTACAAAATTATGAAATACCAGAATATTTTCCATGTTTTGTTTATTTGACTTGATAAATGTGAACATTTTATGAAACATTCCATTTGGCACATTATTTTCCATGAATTATTGCAGGTTTGGAATGTGTGAAATCTCTTTTATTTTACACTAAAGGGATTCAATACGTCTACCGAGCAAACGGTTTCTAGAAGGTTTAAGAACTAGTTCTGTTGGTTTTCAATACTTCCTGTGCCACGGTTTATTTCTCTGGACTATAATACTCATCTACTCCAGACATGGGCTGACTAGCATGATGGGAGTTGTAGCCCGGATAAGCCAGAGTGCTACATATTGCCTTGTTTTGTACATTTATTGCCAAAGTCTCATGCAAAGTATTGGGAATCAGAGAGTTAATATTTCCCCAGAGATTTCCAGAATGTTTTTCTTGAACCACCTGTGTTTACGCAGGGTTATACTTAAATTCTGGTCTGTATGTACTCGCAACTCCTTGGCATAATTCATAAGTTTTACGTAGGACTCCATCAACGAAAAAGAGAAAAAGAAGCGTCAGGAACTCAAGTCAACCAAAATCTCTCTCTCATTTTTGTGGTGTAATTTATGCAAATGTGAGGAGATTTCTTGTCTAAACATGATGGACCCCGACACAAATTAATGGCAAAACTGTGAAACATCCTTACATTTGCCTGCTGTATCTGAGCCACCTGTCCCTCTCACAGATTTTCTGGGCTAGTTGCCAGTAATTACAAGATGTTACTTTTCTGGGGTCAGACGGTCTTAAAAAAGCTATTAGCATTTTTGGCAGCATTCCCAGAAAATGTGGTTAAGGTTCAAAGTGGGTGCAGAGATGTTAAGCATCCAGAGTCCAATACATTGCTGCTGATTAAGTGTTAGCAAACTCCCCAGGAAACAATCAAGGACAGGGTGCAAGAGGTTACATACAGCAAAAGATCGTTGTCCAAATGACTTTGGGCCTCGTATGCAAGTCTAATGAAAATGGCCATTACATTTTATACTCATCTACTCCAGACATGGGCTGACTAGCATGATGGGAGTTGTAGCCCGGATAAGCCAGAGTGCTACATATTGCCTTGTTTTGTACATTTATTGCCAAAGTCTCATGCAAAGTATTGGGAATCAGAGAGTTAATATTTCCCCAGAGATTTCCAGAATGTTTTTCTTGAACCACCTGTGTTTACGCAGGGTTATACTTAAATTCTGGTCTGTATGTACTCGCAACTCCTTGGCATAATTCATAAGTTTTACGTAGGACTCCATCAACGAAAAAGAGAAAAAGAAGCGTCAGGAACTCAAGTCAACCAAAATCTCTCTCTCATTTTTGTGGTGTAATTTATGCAAATGTGAGGAGATCCTGAAAGACGGTTCTGACAGACTGGGTATTTATGAGAAAAACATTACGTTTTTTAATAATTGAAAGAGTATTCACTAAATCTGACAGCTGAAGATACACAGTGCTCCTCAGGGGCTGGTCCTATTTTATACATAGTGAAAAACGGGGAACTGAAACACTCCAGAACAATCCTCTGGTAGTAAATATTCTCTTAACAGACCATGACATGCGCCGAATCCTGCCTAACTATTTACCCTGCCTTCTATTCATTGAGCTGTCGCTGCCAGAACACTCTTTCACTAGCAGGCAGAAGACATTAGAGGACCTCCCTCTTGTCCTACTTTTTGCAAATATGAAACAAGTAACAGACCATATAGATTTTTTGAGACAATATAGATTTTTTTTTTAAGGAATGGATGTATGGAAAACCTACCATGGGAACAGACGTTTTGACTTCCTTTTCTCAGGGCTTCTCATGATGATCGTAACTTATCATAAACAGGGTTATTCCTTCTATGTTACTGCTCCACCAGTCCCTTACACGTTCAGCCAAATCAATTTCATAAACCGGAAAAACAAAACCAATAGCTAGGGTTAGTTTTAAGAAATGAAGACTATGAAAAGCTGCGGAGCTGATGGTGCCCCAAGTCAAGGTGCTCCCAGTGAGTCAAAGGTTGGTAGACCTTCGTGAGGGGACATATGGTTCAGCAGCTGCATGGTCTGTTTTCCCTCATGATTCTTTAGATGAAAGTCCAAGATTTAAGTATATCCCTGCCGTACGTAAACACAAATGATTCCAAACAACTCAGAACCAAACGTTTACTACAAGTTGACCCAACTGGGTGGTCAGACAGCTTAAGGCAATATCACTATTTGTCTCAACGCCTGCATTATATCTCGGTCCCATCCCTACAGATAAGCTCCACATTGTATTAAGAATGAGTTTATTCCAGAATTTAGGTTTCCAGTTCCATATTCATTATGCATTTTGCTCATTTACAGCTAACAATACAGTCCTCGTTATCTCAGAAGGCTTCATGTTTCTAGCATATTGTTCTAGGTTACCAGATTTTACCTATATAAATCGCTGATAATAAAAAAAAAACGACTGTACATTTCTTGCACAACTTGTGGCTTCTTTTCTTCTGCTTTGTCGATGAATGCTCTGTTTTTACATGATATTGGTGGTGGTGTTTTTTGGTTTTTTTTTACGCCATTTCAAAGCAAATTGTCTCAATTCAAGACTATGTTACATAAATCGTGTTCTAATGCCCGGACATTCCTTATACTAGTTTAGGTTTTGCTAATGCTGTCCCCAAACAGACTTTTATTCCTTAAGGCTCCATTTTATCCATTACATATGGTTATATCACATACAAAAAGATTCATGCAGAATGTTATAGGTAATAGATTGTTTTGTATACCAGGCGTGTGCGAATGCTGATGTTTAAAAAAAATACAATTTCTAATATTTTCATTTTTTTAAAGAAAATGGTACCAGTTCCACCTCAACGCTGAGATTTTCCATGTTTTGAAGATACAGCAGAAGGAAGCGGTTAATGTCAATGCTTTTAGAAGGAGTAGCAGCCCAGGGGCTTGGGTTTTTGGGGATTTTTGGCCTCCAGGTGGACCAAAGAGATGTATTTATAGAGCACCAGATCCAGGGGAGGATAGACTGATGTCACCCCCATATCTCAGGGCTTCTCTACTTCTGCCTCACAAACGCTTTATGGTGGGAATTTTCAAAAGGTTGTAAGCATCTCATTGCCATGCCATGCAAACCTATCCTCAAGAGCATTTCTTTACAACAAAAATTATTATCATTTTCAAACATTAGCATTCATTTAAATGGAGGACCTTTCAATACGCTGGACCACTCATAATGGTCCTTAAACATGCATTGGCTCTGCATTCATACGTTGAGCTTAAAGATATTTGCGTCCCATGCATTATATACTAAACCGCTACAGGTTCTGCTTTGACCAGCAGATGCCGAGGCGGCATCTGAAGTTCCTTGGCAGCGCTATACATTCTAATCATAATCTATTCCACAAGAAAAGAACCCTTGCCTAGATTAGGCAACACAGTGTAGGTATGGGTGGGAAAGAGTCAAATGTTATAAATTATTTATTAGGGGACGTATGGTGAGACCTCTTTTCAAAATTCAAGCAGAAATCAATAATACAGTTCCAATAAAACAAATACTGTTTTTATACCCAACACCAAAAGAAACAAGAGATTATCTGTATATATATATATATATTGCATAATAATGTATGTACCTATATGCATATATAAATATATATATATATTTATATATACGCATTGACATATTTTTTTCTATGTGTGCAAATATACAACTCCTGTCTTAGCATAATACAATATATATATATTATTCTTATTTAATATGTATAGCTTTATGTGTATATATATATATATATATATTGTATGTGTATATATATATATACATACACATTTTGTATATGCGAAGACAGGGAGAAGGATCTATGGATAGCTTGATTTGTGTTATGATGTCCAGGAGGGTCTGTGTAGGTTTTGGATTTCTCGGACATGGTTTCTTTCCATGCCGGAAGGGTCTTCGATGAGGTAAAGAATTAAGGCAAACCTAACAGGCATGCAAATGAGTTACATTTATATTCACTGACATCACAAGCACATGTGTGTGCGAGGGCCGAGACGTGAGCCGAGGGACGGGGACCTCTCCGCCTGCCTCGTCTAACTATACAGCGGGTGGGATGAGCAGGAAGAACAGTGTTACTACCACGAACCGTATAGGAGACACAGAGCTAGCATCAGTAGGACAATAAATAATATCTTCATTAAGCGGTACGTTACTGATGCACAGGCTTCCAGAAATAGGACTTTATGAAATCACATTGCAAACTTCACATTGTGGCAGTCATTTTTATATATATATATATATATTATATACTTTTAAAATTCTTTAGCAAATGACATTCTCATGCACACAAGTGTTTCAAACACAAGAAGCAAGTCCATTTATAGGTAGTCCAAGCAAATTTTTTTTTTGTTTTGTTGTTTTTTTTTTGTTTTGTTTTTCGTTTTTAATTTAGTCGTGGAAATAGCTGCAAACTGAATGGAACATTAAGATTTCTGTGCAGTCCTGAACGTTTCCAGATGAGCTCATTTCTGAATGTCACACTGCAGCAGTAATACAATGGAGGGGTCGCTCTTTGCCGCTTCTTTGAATTCGTCCAGCGTGATTTGGTCGTCTTTGTTCTTATCCATCTTGCTAAATATCTTGTCTACCCTCTGCTCGGGCGTGAGGCCGTCTTCGTTCATTTTCATCATTATGACCGTGCCCACCATTTTATAAATAGCCTTGGGAAGACAAAAAAAATAAGAGATCAATGAATATATTCCGTTGTGTATTACTATGATGCGTAGGATTGTTTTTGTTTCGACAAAGTGAGCTAATTGGCTCTGTCAACATTTTATTTTGTTGCGTTGGGCCAGAATGATGAAGCTATGATGTCATACATGCTCAGTCCACATTTGGCAAAAATGAGTCTTGTCAACACCACCATCTATGCAAGCTTCTTGTGTTATTATATGGCAATTTACACCAAGTGTCGATCCCAGAGTTAATAAAGGGTCTGGATTACATTTGTTATTATACAACTATATACAAGAACCTTTTACACTGAAAGATCTACGCTGGCTAGATAGGCTACGTGAGTAAACCTAAAGGAACACTGACAACTTATGGAAACAGTTAAAATGCCATATAATTTATCGTTCATGTTTGTCCATATCTGCTTGGAAACTTGGTATCCCGGGGAATGATCCTCCCCTTGGATGCCTTTATTTAAAGATCTTGGGCCACTGCCTGAAATCTTTTTGTGAATTTTGCTTGCAATTCCATGGACATCCACCAGGACATCCAGAGCAACAAGGATTTATATGAAGCTCCTTGTATTTGTTTTATATGCATTCTTTTTCTGAACAGTGAGCATTGGACATGTTGTCTGGTTTTGTGTTTTGGGATGTTTTACCACTAGGCTCCATGGCAGGACTTGGCTCATTGTTAATTTCCCCTGATTGATAATACACCTAAACACACACAACATATGAAATGACGTTAGCCACCATTTATATCATGCCTAGATCCTTTCCGTGACCCATTTTTGGGGTTCCACTGCAGCATTTTACTGTTCCTTTAGAACTGAATAGTGCACAGCGAGTGTTGCTCACCAGATGTACTCTTTGCTTCTCTATTGCTGGGCCACTTGACTAGACGTGCCCCTTGGGCGTAATGGTGCCAGCCCTTCTCTGCCCACAGTGTTCTCATCTGGATTGTAGATTCAGATACACTTGGGATACTTAACTACATTCCTGTCTCTCATCTCCACACATATTCCTCTCCTTATCAACGATTATTAACTCTCCATTACATTCCCAATTATCCCTGAAATGGTGAAAACGCTTACAGTAAAAAAAAAAAAACAATCTCACAGCTCACACAAAGCTCTCTAGAAGCATTTCAACAGAAAGGCGCACATCAAACACACATGAAAGCCAGCAGTCAAGTCTGCAACATGGATTTAAGGATTGCTATTAAACTCTTAGCGCTGCCGAGCCGGGCTCCCCGCCAGAAAGGCATCAACTGCAACTAATTTAATCTAGAGGGTGCCTCCTCCTGATACTTGCAATCAAGGTTATTCACGCCATGTCATAAAACGCACTGTGTTATTTTGATGACATATTCAATCTCATATTTTGTGGGTTAGGAAACATTCGGCACCCTGGCTACTGCCTCTCGTACCCCTCCCCCAGTATGGTCAACAAGCCAAGGGCTATTAAAATATTAATAGAAGTAAAACTGTAACGGCTACTTCAGAATAGAACAAATAATAATATGTGCATAAAAGGGTTTACTCACTAAACTGGGAATTTAATTCGCCAGCTTCATTATGCATTAAGTGGGGGAAGTCCCGCCATGTTTCTCCTGTAAGAAGGCCGGGATCTGAAGGCTGAAAGCCTACTGGTGCCAACTGCTTTAGTGGATAAATATTAATGTAGTGAAGGTTATTTAGCTCATCAGAAGTCAGATAATACATTTAGGGATATGATGAGAATGAGTTTTAGTGCATCTCCAGATCAATGTTTGCCTATTTATATAGTGGGGATCACGAATAATGGGAAATTCTGGTGTAAAGTTGAAAATGTTGAGTGATCACCATAATAACCAGTGGAATGTCCTGTCCAATAGTTCCATTGTTACCAGAAATTATTAAACAGATTCCAACAATTATGCCAAGAAAAGATCTGTGAATGAAAAAGTGCTCCACAAAAAGTGGTGCATCTCTTGTATAAATAGTTGTCAATATTTTTTGCTCTTAAAAGTAAAAAAACAAGTTTTGGCCAAATACATCTCCCGGAGCTGGGACCATGAAAATCGGAATAGCCCATTTACAATTACAATTCACTACAATGCCTAATTTACCAAAGCTTTGCAAGTAAACCATTTACCTGAAAATGAATGTGTTATATGGTGTCATTTTAAGTTTTATATAGAAAAACTATTACTAATAAGGCACTAAAGATCAAGAAGTTTTCCTTACAAAGGTATTCTCCTTAACCCCTTAAGGGCAATGGGCGGTCCCTAAACCCATTGAAAACAATGCATTTTGAGCCCGTACATTTACGTGCTTTGTCATTAAGGGGTTAAAGGAAATCCTAATTTGCGATTGCGAGGCACTGACAGACTATGCATTCATTTTGTGACTATGGGAGGCAGATCTGCCCTGAGCAACTTGGAGAGCATTAAACTGGGCCATGCTAAATACCTTATTCATGATTTAGTTGATCTACAAAAACCCAGCAAGAAACAATGCACTGAATCTTGTTTACGTGAAAATGATTTTGCATAAATTACTGAAATATTATATACAGGAATGGTTTTATTCTGACAGAGGGGTTATCCAACCTACAGAGCCTATTATAGTAATTCTTATTTAAGAGGATCTACCCTGGCATAGGCTTTTGGGTGGCAGGTAGGGGAAGGAGGTGGTGGAGCCCCTGTCGCTCTATACCTGGGGCAAACTGCCCTATTGAGTGATCACCCCCCCATGGGGCTTAGTTGAATGGAGAGATTACTCCTCAGAGGTCGGTATTTTGTCGGCTCTCTTTCTGCCGTGTGTGGCGTGAGGAAGAATTTATTTTGGACGATTTAGAACACAGAAAGGACATCCGGTTATTAATATCTATTGCGCTATTTGCTACAGCTGTAAACCCCCAATATCTGTGTTCTAGCTCTTTAGCTGTGATACTGCGCCGTTGGTGTTTCTCTTTGAAATATCTTTCTTCCTTGGCATTGTGTTAACACCTGAATGCTCCAGACCAGCAAACTGCTAAACAGCTTTTAAAGAGGTGGTCAAACTTGTTGATAATCAATGAATCAACACCTGTCTACTTAGAATCTTAATTCCTTTGAAACCAGTAAGGGTGTACTTAGTTTTGCACAAATGGCTTCTCCATGTGAAAGCTCCCAGTGCCACGTTAATCCAGTCTAACCACGTGAATTATGCATTTACCGCAGCACGGTATGACCAATACAATCTTTCTAAATAGCACCTGAAGGGCAGCAGGTGTCATCTGGCGTTATTTAGGATTACTTTTGTCACATTTAAGTCCTCTTAATTACTATACATTAATTTTGCATAGAAATATATTCCCATGTTTGTAATTTTCCTAAAACTATTCTTAAACGTGGAACGCTAAGTAACGCTCCATCCCTTAATAATGGGGCAGTCGTATTGTGTTCCCAGAGCAAAGGTCAAAATGCTGGCAACATCAGTAGACACCAGTCTTGGGCCCATAGACATGGTTTCTTCTTCCACTACATGGTCTGCAGGGGTCTGTGTAACGCATCTAAGGAAACCAACCATTTAAAAAACCAACACAGAATTTGACAGAAGATAAGAACCATTCCATCCATGTAGTTTGCCCCTTTTACCTGATTAAAAGTTAAAGGCTAGCAAGGCATGATGGGCTTTTGAGTTTAATAACAGCTGAAAGTCTGTAGGTTTCATGATGTTAAACGGTTCGCCCTAAGCTCACAAACCGTCATTTAAATGCGAAATTTCCACTTAGTGCTTAAGGAAATCCATGAATAATTTCCATTAGTACGATTTTATGTTGGCAGATTTCATGGACATGATGTTTAATTACGTATGGTATTTGGCAATTTTCCTCACGCTATATTTTTTCTTATTACAAGAAGACAACAAACGTGTAGAACGGGTAAAGAAATCAGGTCCAAGTAAACGTAGGCTATATCTGCTTCAGTGGCTTGGGTGAGACCTCTAAAACAAGGGCTGAACTGGGGATTTGGACCAGTCCTGGGACTTTAAGGCCAACAGCCAATAAATGCTGTATGTTCTGCTACATGCTGGATACACAAAGATTGTCTGATTGCAACCAGCCTATCGGTTTGCCAGATGGCCAGTTTTGTGCATCCAGCTTTGTGCCACTGGCTTGGAGATGTCCTGTTCCAGCAGGGCACAAGGCAAGGTATACAAAGACATGGTTTGATATTTGGTGTGGAAGTACTCAAGTGGCCGCACAGAGCCCAGACCTCAACCCCATCCCTGTTGTGATGTATTGGAAAGCCAGTTGGGAGCCCGGCGTCTCGTCCAACATCCATGTCTGACCTCACAAAGGCTCTTTTGGCTGAATGGGCACAAATTCCTACAGAAAAACTTTTGTGGAAAGCCTTCCCAGAGGAGTGGAGACTGTTATTGGTGCAAAGTGTGTGTGTGTAGGGGGGGTATTCCCAAGGTATTGCAATGGTATGTCCAAGAAGCTCATATACAGTAGGTGTGATGGTCAGGTATCCACATACTTTTTTATTATGATGTTCAAAAAAATGTACAAAAGCAAATATAAAACATACATCAACAAATATATATTTGCAGTACATATGACTCTTAACAATGGGTCAGATGCAGGAGCAAACATTCAGTCTGAGCAGACAAGCTAAACATGCATTCACGCTCACAAGCAATCTGTTTCACATATTATATGATTCGTATTATCAGGGTTATAAAAACATACGAAAATTTACTCACAGTGACTTTAGATATTTATACTATTTGTGGTGCTTACAGAGTTTTTAGGCCATTTTCCATGAAGTATTTGTGATTAACTTTGTTTATTTCGTCCCAGCTACGTTACACTGGAGTTTTCCAGAGTCTAGCTGAGGATACTGGATAGTCATGAGGATATTTTTAATTGGGTATTTAGAGGGTTTTGGTTTTTCAGTTGGGGTAGATCCAAATGGAATAAAAATGATCGAATGGTAAGAGTCACATCAAGCTTGTAAATTAATCCCAATACTTCATTTAGCTTATTTTTTAGGGGTAGAATGTTTGACAATCCCACCAGATGTGCCAATTTCAGTACAACAACGCCAGCATAGTTCCCGAAGTTTTGCCATGGAATTTTTATTGACTTTAGCTGGTACCATGTATCACCTATGCAATGTTATAAGAAGGGATTCTTTTATGTTGATATAATAGACAGATTTACTTAATAAAACACATCAATTTCAGCAGGACTCTTCTGGAAATGACGTATTAATGTCATCCTCCCATCTAATCACTGATCTCATTTTTCCTTTATTCTTGTGTGTGTTGAGAACTCTTCTGGCTCCAGCTAACGTCCTCTGATTGCAATCACTCTAGAGAAAAGTATCTAATGGAGTATCGTTCATCAGTTCAGTTCTTCTTCAAAAAATGTTATTCTTAAATATGAGGATTTCTCTTAATTGAGAGATTCTTACTTTCTTGTAGTTGAGGAAATGATTTAAATCAGAAATAATAAAAATCTCCAAAAAACTAGGTTTCAATATAAGCACCAAGCACATCAATAGGAGTTGAAGATCAATACAGCCATACGGGGTCTTTTAGAACCCCATACATAAGATATAAACTTATTTTCCTTGGAACTCTGAAGGGAATCATTTTAAATAGAGATTCGATTGTAGGCGACAATTAAGATCTAATTATGTTTATTCTTCCCAAGAAGCGGGAGATATGTAAATGTTTCCATTTTATAGTTAATTGTTTCAGATCTTGTAAAAAGAAACTATAATGCTACTTAACTTAATATATCATAAATTGTCTTGTCCCGTTGTTTATCTCAAACCAAATCGGAATCTAGGCCATTGCCAGCAAATTTTGCTTGGGGAGATATAGGCTTAAGACTAGATTAAATAATCCCACTAATATTACATTTTTGACCTTATCCTCAAGTTTCATTTTTTATTTTTGATTGAATCTCTCTAATTCGCTCCGTTAATAATAGAAAAGTTTTCTGTTTATTGCCTTTTCCCAGAATTGCTAGATCTTTATAGAGGTCAGACAAGTATTTCCCTTCATTTTTCTAATACTGGCTCCCAGTTTCCATGAAGTTTCTCGATGATACGATTAAAAAAAGGTATTCTCCTGATTGCAGGGGACATGAATTTGGTTGCTGACGATCAAATAGATAGAAGTGACCAAGGGATAAAAAAGCAAGATTCTAATACAAAACAAAGCTCTCCAAATCCCAAGAAGTAAAAATAATAAAAAAGGCAGAAGAATTTTTGATGATAGATGATAAAGTTTTAGTCTCTAATGGGACTTTAAGGAATCCCTTCAAAGAGGCAACCTAATTAAATTAAAAGAAATAAAAGACTTGTAAGACCTCAATATAGACCTAGCGATAGCAATTTTGGAAAAGGTCAATAAACAGAAAATGTCTATATTGTTAATGGAGCAAATTAAAGAGATTCAATCAAAATAAAAACAAAACATGGGACAAAAATGCAATATTAGCATTTAATCAGAGATGGAATTTTAATTATAACAAAAAGAAAACTCATTTCTGATAAAATTAAATTTCAACAAATTGGTAAATCCCAGTAAAAAAAGTACTTAATACATTTTTATTAAAAAAAAGGTATTTGCGTCACCTACCTCTATGATCTCCAACATTTCCACTCGTGTAATTTTACCATCGCCATCCAAGTCGTACATATTGAAGGCCCAGTTAAGTTTCTGTTCAAAGCTTCCCCTTGAGGTAATGGACAGAGCGCAGATAAACTCTCTAAAATCAATTGTTCCATCCCCGTTTTTATCAAAGGTTCTAAAGGCGTGCTGGGCAAACTTTGATGCATCTCCATACGGGAAGAACTGGAGAAAAAAAAAATTCAGAATTCAGTTTTAATAATATGTATAAAAGCCAAAGTACGTCAATGGAAATTCAGGAGAGATTAATGTATTTTTATAATTCCCATTAGTGATAAGGGTTTTGTGCTGAAAAATACAATTTTGGGAAGGACATGGATATCGTATTATGGAACCAAATGAACTGCATCTCCAAAGATTTGTATACATTTTTTTAAGATTTCTCTAATAAGCATCGATCCGCCAATTTCTCTAATTAAATGATATCACTTCATTACGATATACATAACAGGACAACTAAAACATGGCTTACAGGATTAAATTACGAGCAAAGACTAAAAAAAGAGAGAAGGGATGTAAATACACAAAGGGTTAAGTACAGGACAGAAGTACCAGAAAAGCTAAGACGAGTGCAGACGTTTGATGGTAGTGTATCAAACTGAGTATCCTTAGGAGTGGCAGAGGTTAATACAAGAGGAAAAGATTCTGGATCTTCTGGATCTCACGCATGTGTAAATTCCCTCATCACTTATTGATCACCCTTTCAGCAAAGTAAAAAAATTCTTACAATACAGACGAGGCTAAGGAACAAATAATGTCAGAAAAAAAATGGGCAGGTAGGATTGGGTTAATGGCTCTGAATTATTTTCTTCTTTCTCTGGAGAACGTATGAAATGAACAATGTTCTGGTTAAACATGAATTTTTTCTTTTAAAAGGTTTAAGTTTAATTGTACTAGTTATTTTTGGTGGTTTGTATTTTCCTTGCAGCAGAAAACCCCATAAAATGGAAATAATTGCCATTATACTTCCGGTTGCAATAATTATATTCTAGCGGGAACCAACTATGTTGATAACAAAACAAAAAATATTACACAATTTATTTTTAGGTGTAAACAATCACCAATACTTTGTGCCTCATATGTCGATTCAGGTTTGAAATAAGCATTAAATATTTACAACCTGGTAGCGAGCACGTTTTTGGGAAAAAGAATGGAAAAATAAACGATACGGGGCCAAAATCTTCTCAGAAAATTGTAATTGAAGCCAAGAGCTCATGGGCAGTGGCATTTTTCCTGCAGGATTTTGGAACGTGAGCTACAAAAAGCGAAGACCCACATAAAGTTATTACAGTCCAAAATTCTGGTGCCGGGTCTGTATCTGAGGTAAGCTACAGCTCTTTGTATCAAATCCTTTGGGAGAATGAACATCGAGATGCTAAAACGTGATCCTTAGTGCAGTACGTATCGAAACATAGCATGCCGTGCTCATTCAATATTCTTAATTTAACCCTCTAATTAAAGAAGAATAAGAATCATTTTCTATATTCCAGTTCTTGAATGGAGAACTGTCATAGCCAATGTATTGAGTGCAATTATTTTTGAGATATTTAGTTTATTTAAATATTAATGGTACCTTCTAGCTATCATATGCACTTTGTATGTGCATCGAGGGACACAATCCACCGCTATGCGTTTGCCATCTTTTCCTCGCTCCCAGTTAATTGGCTCCAGGGCCGGCCTTAGGGGTGTGCGACCTCTGCGGCCGCACAGGGCGCCATGGCAGCAGGGGCGCCTGCCCAAGGACTTAAATTAAAACATCGGGGTTTTTTTTTAAAAAAAAACTTTATTTAACATCATTCATTGAAGGGGCAGAGGGGAGGTAGTTTGAAGGGGGTGCCAGAGGAGTATTCCGCACAGGGCGCCAGAACACTTAAGGCCGGCTCTGATTGGCTCGCAGGTGAGGTGTTTGCCGAAGCACTTCTACTGCTTGCGGATGCTCAATCTGGCTCAAAAGACCGTTCCAGGAGGTCTAATGACCCCCATGGGCATGGGCAGAAAGTGAAAGATAATTAAACGGTGACCAATAATCATGCATGTGTGAATGTCGGCTTTAGTTTCTTTGTTTCTCTTTCTTTCCTTGTTTTCTCTTTCTTTCCTCTTTCTTTCTTTTCTTTCCCCAACACTGTGGTTCCAAGAAACACAATGATTTCTACCATTTGTAACATTGTAGGACCAAGCTGAAAGGGAAAGAGTTTTCTGAAGTATGTTTTTCTAATGCCAGTCAATGCCAGTCAGTCACAATGCCAGTGACAGATGCAGAAACGGTTCTCTTCCTCTGCAGGCCCATCTGCATTATCCTGGCCTCTTGAAGTACTTCTGCAAAAGAGCGGAGTCAGTGTGCGGCCCACGGGGACAGCCTGTCCCCCTTCCTCCAATAGATGGAAAGGGTGTGTGGAGGTTCCTTTTGCAGAAGTGCTCCTGGGAGGCCAGGTTACTGGAGTGGATAGTGGGGAAAAGGGGACCAAGAAAAAAGATAAAAGAAAGAAGGCAGAAGAACAAGAAGAGGCACGACAAGAAGAAGTTTTGAGGAAAAAGAGACATGGACACGGAAGAGGTTGGTGGAGAAGGTAAGAAGACGATGAAAGTGAGCGTGAGAGACTGCTAGAGAGTGTGAGGGAGTGTGACTGACCTAGTGAAGTTGAGTGACAATGAATTTGGCGGAATCCTTTTTTGGCCCTTGTGTTCAAGTCAACTCTGGATAAGATAGAATAGTTTCTGCAGAGGGGGCTGGATTTACAGATTTTAGAAGGAAAAATATATTAACGTTAGACTATTTGCTCCAGTCCACCTGAAACTGAAAGTTAAGTAAAAGAAATCAGGACATAGTAGCAATTGTGGGCCAGCACGATAACCTGTGGAACTGCATCTGGCATAAATAAAGAGTGATTCTAATGGAGTATGAAAAGTGGTGTTATCACCATAGCAACCAATAACATTGGTGATAAAATTACGTTTTGCACTAGAATCTCCTTTCAAATCTAATCATGAATAAGGAAACCGAACAACTGAATGCAAAATAATTACTTTACACCGCATGTTCTTAATATTACTCTGCGGATGCCCAGTAGAGTGATTTTAATGTCCTTAGTATTCTCTTAGCATGTACACAATATAAATGGCAGGACACCGCACCGAAAAATGTGCATCAAAATTTGCTGCCTTTCCCAGAAGTAAAGTAAACTGCAAAAAGATTGACTCATATTAATATTATGAGCTAGCAGACTTGTGCATTCGGATTTGTACGAATTGCAAAGTTACCAAATTTTTATACAAAGCCCTAAGAACAAGGCCATTCATCGGTCCACATTCACTCACACTCTTATTCTCATTCACTCACTCTCTCTCACGCTCTCTAAATGTTTCCCAAAATGTATAATGCAAAGTGGCAGCGATGAGGTGATGTCCTCCCAGATCTTCCATTCAGGGGACAGTCATTGCAAGTGCTTCCATATTGCCCCCAGCTCACGTGATCATGAGCGAATGTCACCTTAAGCACCACCATATTGCCCTCCGTTGGCGCATTCAGTGACGTCCTCTTTGGCGATTGGAGGATCAGGGAGGACGTCACTACAGTGCCGCCATTTTGATGGAAGTTGCCTGGTTATGTATTGAAAGTAAACATAGCTGCTAATATGTCGCGGCTGTCAGGCAACTGCCCTATTTATTGGGACTGCTGGCAGCTTTGGGCAGTGGGTAGAGAAAAGAAGTCACAAAACTGCCCAAACCTGTTAGTTGATCTGCCCAGGTGGTAGAAATTCCCAGTATGACACCTTGGAAAGTTGGTAAGCATGAACACAATGGAGATAAGCATCAAGACCAATTCTGGTACAAGGTGATAAGACTGAAGCAATCAGCAAAAATATTCACCTGGCTCCTATATACCTGGGATCTTCCCAAAGTAGGCTACCTAGACCTTTCACTCTTCTGGTGGAGTGTCTTCTAGAGAGGATGGAGCCATCTGTATGTGGAGGCAGGACCAGCTATGCATGGAGGCAGTACAAGCCACATGTTGGGTGGGGCAAGCCCAAGACAGCCTTAAATGGACTGAAAGTAGAAGGTGAAGAAGGCAGGGAGTGGGCAAACACCATTCCTCTGTCCAGGAAAAGAGGAAAGTGACCCAGAGACTCCAAGTCAAACTCGAGAAGTTCCCAGGTACGTCTTTTTACACATAACCCTAATAGACTTTGTTGCATAAATAACTAAATACTTAAATCTGATTATGTAATTCTTGTTTAATTTGCCATTTTCCAATTCTGCATTTGTATTCGTGCCAATCTCTAAGCTCCAGAAGTATGTCATGATTCAACGAGGATATTAATATACTTCAATTGAGATTAAATACATGCCAAGCTTTTTTGCCTCACTTGAATGAACAGAAACATGTCCTCTTATCTTCCTTTGTGTGTTCCAACGTGTGTGAAGTCCCATGTAAAATTATAATTATACTCCTTTGTATTATTTAATGAAGCATCAAAGCTCTAAATATTTTCTAATATAAAAGCCATACCTGATAGCATTTGGCTGGATAACAGCTTGGATAACAATTATAAATGTCTTTGTTTAATTTTTTTTTCATAAATAAACACTGAAAGTTGAGTAAGAACAGGTATTGGCTGCTCATATAGTTCTGTTTTTTACCTGACTAGACTTTCTGCATCTGATTGAGGGCAAGAGCGTACCTAGAGTATTTGGCACCCGGGTGGATCCTGTATGTGGCACCTCCCCACACAATTAATGTTGGCAAGAATATTGATTTCACAAATTTGTAAACTGTATGTCAACTTGAAAAAAAAATAGAAATCTGAAAAAGTAGATTATTAACTTAAATTAAAATAGTTTAAATAAATAATATTTTACTGAACAGATATGGTACAGCATAACTCCTATCACTATATACTGAGCCAAACACTGATGGTGGTACAGTGTAACTCCCACAACTATACACCAGGCCAGACAGTGACGGTAGTGCAGCTTAACTCCCATCACTATACACTAAGCAAGACATTGAGATGGTAGGCCTCTGCCCCTAAAGCAGCCTGCCTATGCTACCCCTACCCCTAAAACAGCCTGCCTATGCCTTCTCTGCCCCTTTAGCAGCCTGTCTGTGCCACCTCTACCCCTTTAGCAGCCTGCTTGTGCCACCTCTGCCCCTGAAGTAGTCTGCTGTTCCACCTCTTCCCCTTAAGCAGCCTGCCTGTGCCACCTCAGGGCTCTTAATAAATCAAATGCTTTTTCATCTTACGGAGTATTTCAGAACCCTTTAGTGATACCGACGTATATGGTAGTAGTAGTATGGCCTACATCAGGGTCATTTGAAATATTCTGTCACAAGACATCATGTTACTCTACTATAGATTTACCATCTTAAAGAATTTCTCGTGGAGCCTCATGTTAAAAGCCCCTTTGTTGAAAACAATGCATCGGTATTCAATGCAGGGATGTAGGGGGAATAGATGAGGGTGAAAATATGGGGCCTATCTAGAGTGTTCCTAAAATATCTGTTGGGCCATCTACTGTACCAACTGGACCCTTTGATGGTGGATCTACTGTTGTCATATAATGTGAGCTCTATAACTTTATAACTAATGTGAAAATGTTAAAGGGATAGAAAATACAGTGTTATATACACTTGGTTTTATCTTTTCTGTTCCAATAAACTGCAGACCTGGAGGCTGATGATATTTTGTGTCACTTTCCCTCCTCAGACGCAACACTGAGCTGATTCTCTATGACAAGCTCCATATAGTCACAGAGTTGTCTGGGCAGTGGCATATTCTGGCCTAGGCTGACAAGGTGTAGGGCAAGAAGGTCCAGAGGGGGAAGAGCAGGTGATCGGGCTCCATGTAGCGCCACTGGGCCTGTTAGAAGGGAGCTTTCTGACGTCCCCAGGTGTCCCATTAACACTATGGAGTCTGCACATCCACCATAGTTTACTTCCACCGGGCACCATGCATCCTTAAAAGGTGGACCGCCAAAATATGGCGTCATTGCAGAGGGAGCGGCACTGCATCTGGGTTATTACAAGTAATCCACTGTATTGTTAACCACAGACAGTATGATCAGGTGTTTGTCTAGTAGATTGGGCTGAAAAAACACACAAAGTATTATGCAAAAAAATAGAAGTGCTTTAAGGAGGAAAATGTGTATTCAATGAGAACCGAGCAGTAGCTCCATACATTACAAAAAAAAAAATACTATTTTGGCGACTAGATTGTACCCCTAAAATAGCTGGTTTAAAACCATGCTGTTGTTTAACTATTTCAGTGCATTTTGGAAAAATACTGCTGGCAACACAGAGAGAACACGGTCAGAATAAATACTTCTCTTAAAGCCACTGCTGTGTGTTGGCGTTGTGCGTCTTGAATGCCAGATTTGCCGTGTTAAAAAGGTCTAAGAGCAGTGTTTTCTCTCATTATGGAAAAAAAACCTGAAGTCTATCTGAATTATTCAGGTTCCTGTGTCTGCCTTTTTCACGTAGCACTTCCAGAAGATTTTGCTATAAATGTGCCCTGCTGGTAGCAGGTTCAGGTTTAATTCACATAGCAACCACTTCTAAGCCTTCCGTTTGCTTTCATCTCCAGCCGACGGGGCTGTAGGGAGCAGCGCGGGAAGATGCCACGCCTGCCTTGCGGGCTTTAAGCACCGACGGTTACTTCTTTCGCTTGTTTGGCGAATGCTGTGAGAATAACAATGTAGCAAATGCTACCAAAGTCTGCGTTTAACCAACTGCTCAAATTCCAGATTTTATTTTTTTAATGCAAGACTTTTAACCATTACCTGCCCACACCAAAAAAAAAAAAGCTTGAAGAAGAAATTCACAAATCCTACTGAATTGGATGGATTTTTAGAATTCTGAACTCCCTCAACATATATATATATAAAATCATATTTTCACTTTTTTTATGCCCTTGACCCAGCCTCAGCTGTCCTCACATTCCCTTTAATCGCCAAAATAACCTGAAATCTTATTTGATCGCTTTTCAAAGCGATCCATCAAGCAGAATCTTTCGGGTGAATTCCTCCAGACCGCCGGGAGGTTCTCAGTGTTTGGGGTTAGGGGACATGGTTTCGGATTCCTCAATCCTGTTCCAACTGATCATGGTACATTATATAAGTAAAAAGGACACACACGTTAATACAATTTGCATTGCACAGCCATCTGCGGTAATAATGTTGGCATTTCGGCATCTGTTGTATTGAAATCCGTCAGAAAAACATCCCCGGCAAAACTTGCGCGGGAAGCACTACATGTCTAATTTGTAATATACGGTTTTCTAGTCCTCTGCTCTCTCTATTTATAACTTATTCTATCCGCAGATGTTGCTTTCATCTCCCCGCTCACTACCTGAAACTGTCACCGTATATCAGGCTCATCTCGTCAACAAATTCGCTTCTCATGCCCATGATTTTATCCGATTTCTGTTAAGTTACTCTGCCAGTTAGAATTCTTAAAGCATTCTTTTTAAATCCCACCATTAAGGGTTCATTTTAAGGTAAAACTTATATTAAAGAATTGTGTTTATATTGGAAGGATGATTTAAGGATCTGGACAAAAAATGACAAAATAACCAAAATTATTATTTGTATTATTATTATTATTATTTTATTATTTAATTATACGTATTCTTCAGGGCTGTACAGAATAAAATAGCTCTGATTTTAAAGGGAATTTATAAATAATATAAATAATAACCATTTATAAATAATAATGCTATATGGTATAGTTTGGCTGAACATACTTGCTGCATGGAAAATGGGATGGTGGACGGGAAAGGGGCAAATTCATATGGGGGGTCCTGTAGGACCATCAATGCCTTTGCAAGGCCCCGCCATACAAATTTAAAGGGACCACACACATTAAAGTGCATATCGTGGCTGTAGCATCTCTTTACAAAAAGAGTAATGATATACATGTAAGCTAATAGTGTTATTTAAAGCGGTAAACACCATAACTTAGGTTTATTGACTTGGAAATGGCAAAAATCTCTCAGCTCTAACTCCTTCTAACGTATATGGATAAAGGGAAGCTGAACATTAAGGGAAGCTGAGCATATTCCTTTAAGCCACGCATTGGATGAGGCGGCACACTATGTTGGACTAAAGCCCACATCATCCTCAGCCACGAAGATTTACAGAAGTTCCCAAAAAGTTCCCGATACGTTCTCTCCTGGCTAGATGTGACGGCGTTTCTTGTTTAATTTGCTCGTGCCATATGTTCGCTGCTGTGTGATGCGTCAGAGGTTGTTATGCTGCTCCTTCCATGCTGACCTAACCCGAGAAAATACGGCTTGCTCCTCGGTACAGCTTTAAGCACACCGCCAGATGTCAGAAAGGGGTCAGAAGAATCTCAAGGTCCACAGATGACCCACAAGAATAGAGAAGGGGAAAAAAATCTGCATTTCCATCTGGTCTGTGTAAAGATTAAGAACGGCGACTGACACTAGTCTCCGCAATAGCAATTCTATAATTAAACTGGACAATGCATGCTTCTCCATTTTAAAGAACTAATGGAACATATTTTGGTGGCACAAATAGCTATTTGGATAATACTTTTTTTTTAACAAAAATTCAAAAATAAAATAGAGAGGCACAATAAAAAAATCTCGGCATCAGCAACTCTCTGTAATATTTAGTATTAATTATTTTCACCAAGTAGCCATGAGATATTGATGGGCAAGTGCAGTTAATACAGAAGAAGTAGGCTGACCATCGCTGGATGAGCCTCGCTCTGATCTAATTAAAGAACAGCTGCCATTGAAAATCAATTAATTTACTGCTTGCTAAGGTCTCGCTCCCCACAGTTTACCTGAAAGAAACACTTTCTGTACATTTGCATTTATTGAGCTGCTCTGTGAAAGTTGATGATCTGAATATAATGCAGTATCGGGTAAATTTAACCAAGAACCATATGTACACATATAAAAAAAAAACTATATATATTATATAAGTATATGTGTATATATATATATATATACCGTATTGGCTCGATTATAGGCCGCACCCTAAAAGTTAGGTGGTTTTTTAAAGAAAATTTTAGAGTCTTAGAAAAAAAAACAAATTTAGTGGAATAGATGCTGCCAATCTGCCCACCCCAGATATTCTGCCGTGGGAGATTGTTAAAGCGCATGATGCAGACGTTCACCGGCTGCGGCGATGCAAGCGTAAACAACCTCCGCTGCCGGCACGTCTGCACAATCTCCCTTGCCGCCCCCCCCCCCTTGGGATTATACTTCTGCCCGGGGCCACATGTCTTGTATAGGGATGTTTGCTTAATAGCTGGTGGTGCTACCCTCCCTTAGGCTTAGGACAGCGGCAAAGATTATTACGCAGCTAAACTTGTATGAGTCAGGCACCGCGTTATATATATTTAAACACAGAGCACAAACAGTTAATGGGCTGCTATCTCTTATATCAAGCGGAGTGAATATATAAACCTACTGCCTCTGAAACAGCTGAGGGCTTTATGAGCCTTAATCCAACAATTTACAAGATATGGACTGCCACTATTACAAAATTCAGATTTCAAGGGTTTAAAAGTGTAAGTGCAAAGAGGATCAAAAAGAGAGATCGCGAGGAAACTCAAGGGTCATTTGCTAAGCAACAAAGTAATATCTGACGGTTATATTAAGGCACTGGAGGGTTATTAAGTGTGTTGGCTGTGGCTTTCTCCCCGCTTACATTGCTTTTAATGTTTGCAAGGCTAGTCTTTAGACGATAACACCGTGGAGTATAAACCCGACGAGAGATGCAGTCCGAGGATGACTATTATGTACATATAGAGTATCAATGAGGACAACCAACCCTGATAAATATCAAGTGGTGACCATGTCATGACTCGCCAACGTATGACCACCATGCTCACAAAAGACCTGTGGATTATAAATCAATATTTTATGACGACAACACAAAGAAAACAGGAAGGAAATATCTGTACAGAGGAATTCTGAAAAAGCATTTCTTTGGTTACCATGGAGAAATGCCGTATTTACATAATGCCCCGTATTTATATTATGTTTCAGCAAATATATTTATGTCCAAGGACATAAGAGAATCCGATGATTAACATGTGCAGAAAATCTGGGCGTATGATCCAAGTCCAACAAGCCTTAAAAACGTTGGTAACTTTCTTTACTATTCACCCTTTCTTTGCTTCTATGGAATCTATGGTCCATCACCAAACCAGAAATTATATAGAATCCATATAGCTGACTCACAAGACAGATATCTTAGACATCACATCAGCCAAACAGTCAAGTCTGTACTATTTGACCCCCAAACCAGGTCTGGACTGGCATTCTAACACATCGGGCAAATTCCTGGTGGGCCACTGGCCACATGAGCCCTATACTCAGCTGATTTGCCGCCTCACGATCGACAGCCCGGCCCTGCCTACAAATGTTCATATTTAGTTTTAGAATCCTCAATAATTATTTGCATAGCGTGCATGACCAATTGATTAGGAAAGGTCTCGCTTCCGAAGAGGACATGAACAAAGACTCAGCGACAGATGACACCTGTGTGTTTGTTTTCAAACACAAAAAGTCAACACAACAAGCATGCATACAAAATCTGATTTCCTAAACCAGTAGTAAATTTAGTATATTGCGTGTATATTAAGTCACCGCAAGTTCTGTCTCATTCCCTCCTAACACATTGCAAAATCAGCACCAATTTTATGGTCAATATATTTTAAATCTATTTTAAGTCTATTTTAATGCAATTGATAATCTTCACGCTCCAGATTTATCTAAAATTCCGTACGGAATCATTAGTCTTGAAAAAGGTGTACACCACAGGAAAGTTGGGGGTCTCTCACTGGAGACCCCCAACACTGTATTTGGACAGGTTGGATCAAAGCCATGCCTCTATTCTAGAGCCACGGACATACAGCGCAGAAGGTAATAACATTAATACATAGTTACACGCATTGCGACAGCTCAGCCGTCCTCACCGAAAAGATCTTCTGTAACTTGTGACTTAGGGAACAAACCCTTTTCTGGTATTCTGTAAAGATTTGTAAAGATCTGCCGGTTTTCATTTGGGGGATTAGAGCCTCCCCCGAGGAAACCTTGATGTCTGGTCATGTAAATGGCATTGGATGGTCTCCATATTTACCCCCGAGTCAAATGTAATCATCTCTAGGGTAGCTTGAACATGGAGGTGCCAGATTATACTCTTTCAATATAATCTGTACAATGTATGTCTACTTTTTCTTTTTTTTCCATTCTTTGCCAGCCCCATCTTTACTACAAGACTCTAAAAGTAGCCAGAAACTCCTGAAATTCCATGTGGTCAAGCAGAGAGAATCACCGTAGCCAAAGGGAAAGCCATAAGTAGAGGTTTCAATGCAGAAATCCATCAACTCAGTATTATAGCTTCTAAACATTGATATTGCTTTAGGAGATCTTAATATAAACTGAACTCACCAAGTGTATTGCACGCAACTAGAGCCGTAAAATCAATTCCCTGTTACAGATCTAATGGCATGTTACACAGTTCATCACAAAAAGTAGAATTTGTAAGCATCATAAATATTTATCACATGAATAATGCATTTCAGTGAACACAATATACGTCTGGAAAAAAAACTTCAATGGAATCCATTCTTTTCTGTTCTTCGGAAGCTTTTTAACAATAGAATTTCTGAAATAAAGAGGTTTAGGTTTAGATAACGACAAAGCTTTTACATAAGTCGCACACGTATACCCGATTGCAAGGAAAATAACAGATTTATGTTTA
The DNA here is from genome assembly GCA_009364415.1 of Spea multiplicata. NCBI lineage: Eukaryota > Metazoa > Chordata > Amphibia > Anura > Pelobatidae > Spea > Spea multiplicata. The sequence continues at coordinate 44,711,781 of VKOC01000005.1, forward strand.
TTTTTTTTCAAAAAATAGTATTAAAGTACATAGTTGATGACAGTTGCATGTATAATTCTATCCCTGAAACCAAACAGTATAAAAAACAATAGTTTACGTATACTTAAGTATACTTAATCCGTAATTCCCAAACATCCATTTGTTTTCTATGGGAAAAGTTGCCATGCGATGGACTTTTAGAGCCAGGAATCTTTTCCACCTTTTTTTAATGCAAAAGATATTATGGGCTGTGTAAATCACAGGAATAATTAATCATGAGAGATTATATTATACAGATTTTATTAATGGGTCGGCCTATATATCTCTCATATCTGGGCTTTCCTCACACAAGAGACCAAAATACTAACCTATTCCCTTGTGATTTCCCATCTGGGTTATTGCAACTCTCTGCTTAGTTAGTTTTTCTGAATGTGTGTTAACTTCTTTGTCAATTTTAATGCTATTGTTAATATTTTTTGTTAATTTTCACTATGCGCTATGAAAACTGCTGGCGCACAATAACTATACGACACGCAATATGCGGGAATAAAACAACTAGTCTTAGATTTCATTTTTTTTTAAAAAAAACCCTTTCCCTTTAAAAACAGCAACCTTCCAAGACACAAGGCCATTTTATAATATATATATTCGATATATAAGCCTGTATGCTAAATTTGCTGGTAATTATTTATGTAATATTTATTTTTGATTTTAGTTACTTTAACATATTTTATTTTTAATGATTATTTAAATGTATATTTTTTATGAAAGCAAACACTGTAAATAGTATCTAAATATTCATAGACATGTTCCATAGGTTTGATTTTTTTTATAACAAAAACGCTCGGGCAAAATGAGTGTGAATCTAGTTACTAGTACCCCGAGAATACAAAAAGATATAAAATATCATTTCAAGTTTATACCTTATAGGCATCTTAAGAGACTGTGGCAAGGGTATTTCGATTCTACTTAAGTATCAATTTCTAGCTTTAGTTTCCCCCCCTGGCATAACAAAGAGCCGAGAGATGAATTTCTGCAAAAAAACCTTAAAATTATAACAAAGTAATGAGTATTTTAATAGTCCAGATTACAGCTGAAAGCCCCCACGGAGCCAGTGACCTTCTCTGAGTTCTCCTAATGAGAAGGTAAAAAGCCTTTAAAAAGCTTGTAAGTTGGAAATTATGAGGGATAATTTGTTTTTCCCCCATTAAATTTATTAAATGAAAGGTTACTATTTTGATTAAAAAATATTTTCAACATCAAATGTATTTTCTATTCATGGCTCCAACAAATATTGGTATTTTAATGGGACTTTTGCGTAATAGCGGTACAATCATAATATTTGACTCTCTTAGGGTTTAAATAAATATTACAAAAAATGTTCCCTAAAATGTGAAATAGAAATGAAAAAAGTGAATAAATCGGCCGGGAAATTAGTGTTGTCAGGTCATTAAGATCAATATTCAATAAAAAATGACTCAATTATTAATTATTCAACAAAAATTAATGTTAATCAACTGCAATATACTGTGCGCAAAACAAAAGAATACCCTTTCTGCGTGGAATATTCATATAAATGTATTCTAAGTCAAATCCATTGTGCACAAATTCTTGCAATCAGCAGTGATTAAAATGAAGCTGCTCTATTGATTTTCTGATAATTGTGGAAATTTATCAATCGTGATTGATTGTTAAGAGATCAAATTTGAGTTTTGTAAGAAGGCTAATTGCATAAAATAATAAGATAAAATAGAAATAAGAGTAAGAAATATTAATGATTGTGCTGCATGCCACTCGCAGACAGTCCTGGCCAATGTCACGGACATTAGGTTAGGTGAGACATATTATGATGCCAATGCTTAAAGGGACAGTTTAGTGTCCATGATACCATTACTAAAGTACAATGCATATTAAAGTACAAAAAAAACACTTACATGAGGTAGAAGCTGCAGCCTTGCAGCTGCCCCCCTTCTCTTTGGTCTGACAATTATTCAGACCACATGGGGGTGAGGAAAGGAAGAAATGCATATGGAGGGATTGTACATATTATCATATACCTTAAAGTACATATGATGGCTGGTTTGCCCCTTTGATGTAAACATGGTGTGTGACTGCAAGAATGCCTTGAATTCTTTATTCTATATATATATATTCACATTAGGTATGAATGAAACATGAGTGACAGACACTATGTGAACTAAAGGGGTTTGATGGATGACTGGTATGAGGTAACGGTAAAGTCTATAAGTTATGACGTTGCCATAAAAGGTAAACCCTTCATATAGACTATTTTAGAATAAGGGTATAAAAACTCGTTAGAGGACATTGAAAGGAGGGACATCTACCTCTACGACTGCTCACACTCCCCTCCGTCATTCCCAAGAAGAAGAACCAACCTACAGTACTCAAGTACATTATCAAGGTCACCTGTCATCAATGGCTACTGTATGTATATATGGTTTGTATAATAAATAAGAAGACTTAGAAGCTGTGGTCTTGATTGTTCTTTGGTCACGGAAAAGTTTAGACACTTACACGAAACAAATATCTAACAGTGACATCATGAATGGTTAATTATGTTTTATTTGTGTTGACATGGAGAGCAGTTGGGCACAAGAAAAGAGAGGCTCTTTCTGTATAAGTGCTCCATGGCCCTTAACCGGCAACAAATTCATCCAACAGATGTGGTTGTACATACATGTAGATTGCACACCTAGACCGTGTAGGATACAGTACACAATATATAGGCACATATGTTAAAATTATAAGTAGGAAATACACATGTTCACAAGTATGCCAACCTTTTTAAAAATACATTTTTTATTATACATATTTCTTATGGATGGGAATGGGGTCACTGGCGGCATAGTAGCGGCATAGTAATCCCTGATCCCTGGATGGTAGCAGGCTTTTCTTCACCAACCTGCCTGACATTTTATCATCAAACCAGCTAGCTAGTCTCAGTAGATCAGTATTTACACACGGGTCAGCGTGATAAGGTGGAGGTAGCACTTCCCAGTTTCATATAAAGTTTCTCTGTACCACTACATATGATGAGAAACCTGCCGACAGGGGTATGTAAACCAGCATTCAAATTCATTAAAAAATAAATTTCCATACTAAATAATGTTACACAGCATATATTTCGTATTGTATTTTAATGCAACTTAAAATGAATAATTGCTTAGAATTCTGCTAGAACTAAAGGGAAAAAAAACAAGATTACGGAATTAATTAAAAGCAAAGGGGGGTAGGTTACGCTCTGCCAGTTAATAAGCTGATGATTGACATTTCTGGCCTGGTATCCATCAGGAACCGTTCTTTGGAGATCGAGGTTCTCAAGGTAACACTTTACATACTGCTTTGTGATACTCCAAGTTAATTAGTTAATTCAGTCCTAACATTCTGGCAGGTTAATGGCCCTTGAGGCTAGCGTTAGTTTTCCACATTATTTACCAAGTGCAAATGCATTTCTAAGAACCATAAATATCAAACTCAGAATGAAACAGAATAGTCTTGAAGCATGAATGCTGAGTGGAAGACCTGCCAAACAAAACTAAATGTTAATTAAATGAAGTGAATCAGGTCCCTGTGCTGTTGCCAAATACAATGACTGTATTTTCCATTTTGCAAATGATGTGGTTGTCATGATCCAGCGTAGACACTTTGTGCTGTTCAAGTAGCGAAGGTAAGCAGCATTCTACAGTACAAGCAAATCATGGTGATGCACATCCCCCAACATCTCAAAGCTTCTTAGACGGTACTTTTGATGGTAGGGGGGTGTTGTAAGAGATGTTGTCCGTGGACAAGGCTTTAACACGACTTTTCATGTCACTCTCTAACCTATTTGTAGCTATTTATGTATATAGAGGAAGAATCGTGTATTTTTTATGAACACATTTCCTCCATGCTCCATTCAGCTGGATCTGCCGGATTTATCATTCTACACCCAGGTTTGTGCAAACACCCGGCAGTTCCAGCCTATGTCAGGCACACAAAAATATTTAGTTATGGGGGGTTTATTTTGGATGCCCATACCCTCTTTTATTAATTTGTTAATCCAAACTACATGTGGCATAATATACAATTTATATACATTTATATTACAAAGAATGCTATATGTAGGGTGTTTCCGACCTCATTCACGCACATCGTTTAAACATAAAACTGTACACATTCAAACATGGGCTTGGGAATTTTGCAGAACACACACAAATTACACATAGAGAGAAAACGGAACTGAACCACATGCCCGGGTGTGTGAGTCACCCTGATCTAATATGAGTCACCTTGCTTGTATAAGCACTGAAATATTTCCATTGCCGAGATGTTGGAAGGAATGAGGAATGAATTGCACTCCTACCGCTTCCCCAGCAGCCTCCCCAAAACAACACGCAAAATAAAAACACAGAATCTAACGGCAGATAAGAACCGGTCGGCCCATCTAGTCTGCCCATTCATTAACTCATTAATGCTTTCATCAACTCCTTTCCAGTATTACCGCAAATGTATGTGTATAAAGATCAAAAATACACCCAGATAGCTTTTGTACCACAGATATAATTCTCTACAGTTTTTACCGAATTAATTCCTTTTACAATATATTTAAATTTGTGACTTCAATTCATCCACATCAATAAATTGTCGATACCAACAAAATCAATGGGTAGTTTTTTATTCTTTGTTACAGTAAATCCCCAAAATCCAATTTGTACTGAATTATTCCCCTTGATGATGAATTGAAATCTTTTATTTAGCTACAAATAAAATTGTGAACGCAAAGAAACCTGGTGGTTATTTTAATATTATTGTGTTTTTGTTGGTGTTGTCAATTCTCAATTTTATTGGTATAGAAAAATTAACTTTATATCATACACAGGGCGACACACATTGGTCCTGTTTGTATTTGGAGATTTGGTACTCTTTTGCCGTACGTGGCATATGGTACCTGCCGTGATAATATCGGGTAACTCGGCTTTGTCACCGAGCTTTGTCACTCTCGGCTTGGACGTCTCATGTACACGACGAGAAGCACAAAAGGAGTCTCTAGCTGGGTTGCAGACACAGATATTGATGTACGTAAAATGCAAACCTTGCCAGGCTAGACCATTGGATTGTCCATGGATAGATTGCCAACCTGAAATAAATGCTAAATATCAGAAATGCTTATTTAGGCAAAACTGGAGCAGTCCTGGGGCAAAAAAAAATGATATTGATTTCTGTGAGACTCTGGTGTAATATTTGCTCTTCATTTACAAATTTTTTGGCTTAAAATGTTCTTTTTTGCTTTTTCTTTTTTTTGGTTTCCATTGTGTGGATTTTTATTAACCCACATCATGAAATTCTTACATATATTACATTAGATATGTTTCTTATTCCTTGTTGTGATATGAGATCCTAAAATCAGTCAGGAGCATACAAAATATATAGAAGCTAACCAGTAAAGACGAGAGCTTTGATTATGTGTCTTTACATCTTAACTCTGTGAACACTGGCTTACGAAAAAGTATTAAACTTTTTTGGACTACTTAAGGAGACACTCAAGTGCCCCATGCAGCACCAGCAACAACGTATTAAAGTACTTGTAAGTACTTTGTTAAGTTTTAAAGCTTTCTTTTCCCTGTTAAAAAAGTAAAACAAAGCAATACCTTAAGGAGATGTTACAGCTCCAGAGCTACAACATACCACCCCTCCATGGTTCCATTTACCCTCATAGTGAGAGGAAAGCAATACCATTAAAATCAATGAGGGCACTTTCTACAAATACATGTGGGGGTCTCATTAGACTCACAGACTGGAGCTGACTGGCACTGGGCCACGTGGACACAGTGGCAACAGAAGACATGTTTGGCCAAATACATCTCATGCATACCAAGGAGATGGGGGGGGCGAGATAGAAAAAGACCACTCAGGTATCATCTGAATTAAAGTGCATGATCAGAGCCACATACTATTACATGTGGTGGGATTGTGAGGAGAACTGGGCAGGGAGTGTTCATGACAAAATGCCGTGTCCCTGCCCCCGAGGAACGAGGACAGTGACCACGAAACCCAGGAAAGCAGGACTTCACCCCGAGACTCCAGGCAAATCACGGAGAGTTCCCAGGTATGGAAATGATGGCTGGCAGGTCACAACTTCTGCTACTTTCTTTCCAACATATGACAGAACAACCCTTGTCATAAGCCACAAAAAAATTAGAGTGCCTGATGGTTTATTGGTACAAAACGGCATTAGAAAACATACTGTTAAGAAAAACAGCATGTATATCGTTTAGCATATTTTATTGTCTAAACCTTGGCTTGTTTTGCAGTCTTTAAGTTTCCATTTTTTCCAAGCTCGTGTGTTAATTTCCTTTTAAGCCGGCACATGAGGGGCCTGGTGCTAAGCAACGGTGGCTCAGTAGCTTATCAGAGTTGGGACTCAAATCCCAATTCTATTGAATTATATATTTAGTTACACCAGAGAAGAACAGAGCTTTAAATAGAAACAGAAGAATGACTCCTGTTCCTGTTACGATGAAAAGCTGCAGGGTTTGAAAAACAGATCGTAGAGAGTTAGTTATAAACACAGACCAGCAGGCTCTTATCACTCCAGAGCACAGTAATTCCCATCATGACCAGGCAGCTATTCGCCCATTATTCCCACTTAAGGGAAAAAAATTATAATCTAAGATCACTAGTAACAAGGCTTGTAGTGAAAGAGATAAAAACGTAACATATATCTCAAAGCTGCTCATTTTTAAAGAGAAATGAGCCAATGGTGGGATTATTGTGATGTTGTAGAATATCATAAAATAGTACTTTGATAGCTGTCAAAATTCATAAGAGGACTTAACTCGTTTTGACTATTTTTCTGGAAGAATTTCTGCATTTTAGAGAAAATCCAAGAAAAAAAATTTAAAATACAGATTTCAAATGAAAGCTGTTTCTTCTTGTTTTTAGTCAAGTGCTGGTATTTGTTCGATTATAAGACAAGGTTTTTTTTTAGGGCAAATAGAGGTCTGACTACAAGACTAAGATCCAGATCCCCCTCAGCGCTGCAGGTGACCTGGATACCCCTGTCTGGCTGCCGGTGGATATCTGTGTGATGCGCGCAGACAACCTTCGCTGCTGTCGGCACTTCACATGACCTTTCGGTGCTCCATCATAGAAGCCCCGGGGGAATTGCCGACAGGCAGCACCGGAGGTATATAGGCAGTATAAGGCATATCTGGGGGGGGCAGAGAAGCAAGCTGTGGGCCAGATGTACATAACTGGGGGACAGGTTGGCAACTAAAAGGAAATAAAAACAAAAAATGCATTTTTCTTCAATCTTAGTTTTTATTAAATATTAAAAAATAGTTTACACGTGAAGTTAATATTAAAATTTGGGGGGGTCGTCTTATAATTGAGCAAATACGGTAACAAAGGGGAACGCTAGGCATCATATGCACTTTAATAGCTGTGTGGCCCCTTTATATTATGTCCATTTTGCCAATACTTGGGGGTTTCTGCAAAACATCCCCATATGCATTTGCCCCTTACCCACCCCCTTGCTATTTGTAGTGCAGGAGGTGGTTTCAGCCAAACACATCTCCACTTACCCGTAGTGAGCTCCACAGCTGGCTTATTGAATGCTGTGAGCCGGAGTCTATTCAAACCCCTGTGAGCATGCACGGCGAACACTTCCCTGCACTCTCATTGGCTCATAGCACTTTAACATGGATTCTTCATTAGAGAGTGTGGGGGACATTAGACTTTCCCTTTAGGGCATTTTGCCTAGTTTCTTTGTATGTATCTTTTTATGTAGGTTTTGTAGCTACCACTGCATTTCTAATATTTCTCTACAGGGCTTATTAATCAGGATAAAACAGAGACATTTCTGGGTCAAAACGATCCTTCAATATTCCACGGTTCTCTACAAAGGATTCTTAAATAATAGAACAAAGCCCATTGTCTCCGCAAGTGACCTAGTTTTGGCATGACAAATAGGACCTAACATTTGACTCACTATCTGTGGAAAAAAGAAAGATATTTGTTTTTTTTGTTTTGTTTAAAAAAAAACATTAAATGATCTACTGTTCTGAAAAACCAAATATACCAAAATACGACTTTGTACTAAAACAAAACCAAGAGCTCTGATCCCAACCATGCCCACAGATAAGCATTTTTTTCCACCAATTTAATATAAACATGAACCCTTACAAATGTATTTCTCGATGTTTAGGATTTTTTTTTTAATTTTTCCATATTAAATTAATCCTAGCTGGTAGATCTATAAACTTGTTATGAAATGATTGCACCGGGACATATACTATTTCATTTTACTAAGAAAGAAAGAAAGACTGGGTTGCTTATATTTTTTAAAGCAATACTTCTATAGGCTACCTATTTAAATTAAAAGAGAGTTGAGTTTAGTTTTAAAGTCCTGTAGACATTTCTAGTTTTCTTTGGGGGGGGGTCGGGTGACATTCATGTCCTGTCCTCAACTACTGCTGTTTGCTACAAACAGTAACATTTTAAGGACATTTTAGTTGCAGGTGGCAGTGTTGAAACTGGGCTTTAAAAGGACAATTTTACTAAATATGGCCCATCAAGAGTCCCTATATTAATTTTATTGTGTGGATTTTATTAACCCACTTCATGAAGTTCTTACCTATACTATACATTACGGTGTCTCTTATTCCTTGGTGTGATATGAGATCGTAAGATTCTGCATCAGACAGGAGCTATACAAAAGATATGGAACTTAACCAGCGGAGAAGAGACCTTTGAGCTCAGCTGACTTTACATCTTAACTCTGTCAACACTGCTCCACAAGAAGGTATCACAAACGTCTTTGGACAACTTGAGAGGGCACTCGAGTGTCCCATGCAGCCCCAAAACAACATAATGACGTAATTATTATAAGTACTTTAATAAGCTTTCTTCCTCCTGTTAGAAAAAGTAAAATAAAGGAGTTCCCTTAAGGAGAAGTTGCAGCTCTGGAGTTAAAGTGCTTTAATGTGAATTCTGACAAAAAAAATAAAGCACTTGCCTGACACAGAAGCTGCAGCCCTGCTTCGGCATTTACTCTCCTTCTTCCATGGTCCAACTATTCTTGCTACTGATTGGTTGCATGAAGCAGCCAATCACTTGCAGGAGTAAAAATGCCCCCTTCATCATTTCATTTTTTATTTTGTCGCCTACTCTGCTCAGTTCCCGCTAAAGAAAGCTTCTTATGTATAGGCGCTCCCATCATTTTGGCATCAGGCCTCCTTGAAATAAAAATTTGGACCAAAGTAGCTTCGCAAAAGCTAATAAGAAGAACGTCAACAATTTACTTACAGCGCACAATAAAAGAAAATATTTAACACAGCCATCACCTTCTGGAAACATTCTTTTTTTGCCAATGTTTGGAACCTAAGTTCACTGTTAAATATATTAAGAAATCTACAGGGCCCTCGTTAATCAGCGGTAACAATAGCATGAACAGCTGGCCTAATATGGCGGGATTCGGAGTACATCTGGCCGTAAGAAAGTAAGCAAAACAATTGGTAAACAGGGAACATCTCTCTGGACGCCATATTATGGTGTGCTATTCATCACACAAATTACAAAGAGAAAAACAACACACAGACTTAGAATAATAAGAAAGAAAGTTACCACATGCAGTACGATAAGGAGTCGGCATGCTTGCCTAGTAGATTGGGTGAAAATAGAGCTAATTCCACGTTAAAGGCGTAATCAAATATTCATTTATAAAATCCATCATTTAGTATGAACAAAAAATTAAGAAACAGAAGCATTTTGGATTTTTTTTTAAATGGTACACAGCAAGGGGCAGACTGACCTGGAGGACAAATACCCCCCCCCTCAAACCACTTTAAAATTCTTAAAAAAGTGGAATTGTCCCGTCGCAGAGACGAGATAGAGTCACGTAAAGTCATGCTGCCGGGAGAGAAAGTGTTGCTCCAAAGAACTCTCCAAGAAGTTTAAGAAAAGGAAGGTATTGCAACCTTATCCAAAAAAGATTCTATTTTCCCAACAAACTTGTTATTCCGCTTTGACTTGTTTGCCCGGCGTGTGTCTACCAGTAGCAACAAACACCAATATGTGTTCTGCAGCGTTTTCCGAATATACCGATGCCCTATGTGGCAAAATTAGAATGTCCACATTAAAAAACAATGTTTTGTACTGAGGGGCAGTATTTTTATAGGGTTATTCCTGGTGGTACAGAGATGGCATCACCGGATTTCCAAAAATATTTAAATCCCCTCATTTTAAGCACTATCACATTATATAGCTGAGCTTAAGGCCACAGATTCAGGCACCAACTGCTGGAATCCGGTGACGTACTCGTACATTCATCATTCCGAGGGGTTTAAAGTACAACTGGCACTAAGGGACCCTGAGAAGGAAGGAAGGAAGGAAGGAAGGAAGAAACCTTCCAAGTAGCCAAGCAGCGGCAGGAAAGTAAGTGGAACTTGATTATAGCTGAGGCAGTTTTACTCATACCTTTAAATAATCACTCCAGTGATGCTTATATTATGATATAAAAGGCCACGTCATTCAAATAGAGAACGAGCTACGTGAGAGCCGTGCTACCGTAATGCAGTGCACAAGGCAACAACGACAAGCGTGTGAGTGTGCGCACATAACACCCGCTAGACATAATTACATTATTCATAGTGCGGCCACGTATCCACTTTATTCCGGGCCAGTCCTGTGACTCAGAGTCACTAGTCACAGGACTAGAGGCTGTCCCTAGATATTTTACATCCCTAGCGCTGCCCTCCGAGGTATAATTATTGGGATTACTTATGTTTTTTTAGCCATTCTTAAAACAATTGTAACGCTAGCAGCCAAGCATCAATATACTCTGCACCATATGTGTTATCCCAGCATTAATGTATCGAAGGCCTCTCTAGCAGAAGCTCCATCGGGCTGAGCCTTCATAATGTATAGCGACATCAACCACAGCTCTCCTTTTAGTGAATAAACCCCAATGTGGAGGAGTAGTCAATGCCAAAAATATCTTATTACTAATGCACCTCAACCAAAAGCTCCTGAAGTTCAACAACTCCTGGGAAGCTACCTGGTGGCTACACTTTGTCTATGCTTTGGAAGTATTATTGATAGTTGCCATGAGAGCCAAGGCGTGTTGCGGCACCTTGGCTCGTGGCGCAGCTGTGTCAATAAATTCCAACTGAAAACGAGAGGCCAAAAGCTGTGCCATAGTGGTTGGTTAGTCATGTGGACAAACATAACTTTACTGCCGTGATGATGACCGCACAATACAATGTCGTTACTTATCAATTAGGCCTAGTTTGTTTAAGTGTTAGCTAAACAAAGGAGCCAAAGAAACTCAGAATGCGTAATTTCAGCAGCTCAGTATACACGAAGGTTTGATACTGCGCAGGTACGTTGAAAGCTCTAACACAGAAGTAATAATCCTGGACCAGCAAACCGGCTGATTACCTGTGAACATACCTGATGGATCATCTTAATCAGTGGTGTAAACATCATAGTAGGAATATCATGTGCTTATGTAATATATAAGATAAGGAACACTGTCAGCTTAACAACACATATTTCCTACTATGTCCTGCACTCAATGGTTCCAGAATGGAATGGTTCTTAAGCAGGATTCCTCTGTAAAACCTACACAAACATATTTTTTTTTACATTTACCAAACATTTGTAAAATTGTAGATGTTAAAATTATAAAGCAACGATTTAGACTATAGACCGGAGCATCTTATAAAATGCCATCTCATGTATTAATTAATTACTCTTCTTCAAATATATCTCATAAAGACATGCATAGGGGATTAATGCAAGGGTCTAGAATAACCAGATGTTTAGCTTTATAGTATAGCTGCATCAATTGGTCAATAATCTTGTGTAGGGACAGTAGGTGGAAACAATTCCAAACATCTTTCATAATATTAGGTACATATGCCAAGTGTAATAAGAATAGTCTTTCCTGAGCTGACAGTCTGTGATTATATTCAGGTTATAGTTCAACACATAAGAACTTTTCTTGACTACTTCAAGTTACACCAAAAAGTTAATGATGAATATTACCAGCTCAACCATTCAAAACCAACTGGTACAGGCTTGTAGGAGTTACGTCTTAGTTACAGCACACTAGACTCGGGCTATGTTTGATGACCACAAGACATGTAATTCAGCATTTGTTTTTACACAAACTACAGAAACAACACATTGGATTTGTTGGAATATTTCCAGATTCAGCAGTGTTAACCAGAATTGGTTGAGTTTGCCCTTGACAGTCCCACAAAAGAAATGGTGTTATCTTACAGTGAGCATCTTCGGTGAGCTTTTTGTTGATAAGAACAATAGTTCCTGATATGAGTTAATTAATTACAATTGGCGGTTATTGACCGATAATAATTGCCAAGATGAAGACAGCTTAGAACCTCTGGGATTTTGTCCTTGCAAATCACCAGCAGTTTCCTGCTTCCAGTCTGGTTTTTCCCCAAGGCCATTAATCCTGCCAACCCCTTTATATATCCAAAAGAAGACTTAATGATAAGGATCACAGAAAGGGAACATTGCATAACTGGTCTATGTATACACAGAACACCCACAATCTGAAAAAATAAAACAAAAGTGTTGGCGGTGTTGTCTGTTACTTTGCGTTTATGAAGATGACAGGTTCCACTGACAGGTGGACATCCGAAACCAAAAGGAAAATAGTCTTCAGGCAGCCGGGGCAAGCGCAGTTGGCCACATGGTTAATGCTCACCCAGAAGAAGCAGAGCCCGGGTAACCTTACCCTAGTGGAAGTTATAAATGGGTTTTTAGTTCTTGAATTGACTAGAGACATTTTTTTATCCACATGGGATCTCCAAATTTCCAATTTGAAGACACCTGCAAAACGACTTAAAACAGGTGCACTTTCTCAGACAAGCTCCCTGCTTGGTCGTTTCCTGTAAATATCTCATGTAAGCCCTCTAAATAATATAAAATATATGTATATAAATAAACATAAACCCCTCATTACAATTCCAAAATGAAATTAACGTACGTAGGCGTTGAGGCATGCTATAAAAGACGTCATTGAATTTTGTAGATGGAGTTATGTGTTGACGGAGGCAGAGCAGTAAATGCTTGCTGCCATCCAAGCTTGAATTAATCCGAGTTAGATTCTGTAAGAAATGCCGGATTTCTTATTAAAGCTGCTGTATTTAATGAGGAAAGTGCACATGTCACTCATATTGTATTTGTTTCTCAAGCTACAGTGGATAATAGATGTTAGATAACATTTCAATAAAAAAAAGATTTAGCATCTAGAAAACATTGTACGAAGAATGTATTATGCGTCAGACTAATATTCCTTAGTACAGGATACCAAAGTACGTTGTACATGCATTGAATTCATACCAGAAGAGCTCACAGCTTAAGTAGGGAAATGGGGCCTAGGGTAGTGTATTGAGATACCATAATGTCAAGTGCCCTATGCCCTAGACAAATTAGCTGGAAGTTAAGGTATGAGCCATGAGCTATAGTGATGATGAGACCCAGTACATCGTTGAAGGATACCGGGATTCCTGGGAATATCAAGTTGGCTTGGCGTTATCTGTTCTCCAGGTCCTCCTGGACATCCTGAAGCGTGATCAGTTTTCTCTTTGTAGGGCCTCTATGTTGGCTGCCATCTTGCATTCTTCTTTCTGGGAGGCTGATTGTGCTCATTCCAAGATGTCGGTACATGTTACCATTGGCTATGTCCCATTTTAGGTCTCTTAGTCGACTGTTAATGTGGTCTATTACGTTGTGTTTTACCAAGAGAACCAATTCTTTGATATCATCAATATCGTGTCTTCGCCATGAATAGTTCTTTAATAAGGCAGCTATCCTACCTTCTCCTATAGGTTTTATTAGTGTAGATTCGCATCTTTAAGAACTTTTGTGGTTCTAATCGTGTTTCATGGAGTCCAGAAAGTTAAACTTGTTCTATTTTGTAAATATAGGTAGGAAATACACCACAGAAAACACACGGACATGACCTTTCAGCTCCAATGAGGAATAATGCATCTTTATATGGTGTTTTCTGCCAGAAACGAGCTTCGCCTAATGTTGAAAGCAAACCCTCCAGCCACAACAATGCTGGAAATAGAAGCACAATATAGGCTCTACGTGTGAAAAAAACCTTCATGCTCATCAGGAAAGGTAAGTAAATATAAAATTACTACATTACTATAGCTTTAAACTGCATGGGGAGTATATGTATCAGTATATGTATCAGTAGCACAGGAATTACACTTAGGTTTGTTTAATTGCTGATGACAATTATTCCTAAAACAGTAAAATTGCCCAAACCAAATGTCGGTGGTGAAAAAAAGATAGGAAAAATGGTTCCAACAGGTCCAACAGAGCTTCAAAGTGCAAATGGGATCCGACCTTTACTCTTTTCTTGTGTTCCTTTTTCATGGACCCAAGAATACGAGTCAGTATAATGTGTGTATAAACAGAAGAGTTGAGGGTAAAACACCCTATAAATACCCCCTAAACTTACACCCTAATACATATGTCACTCTTTGGCCATTTCCAGTGTTGGGAGAGATTCCGTCAGTGTTGTTCCTTTGGAGCCACCTTTGGTCAGACTAGGACATCAGGACCCACATGGGGCTTAGGCCCAAAGCACAGAGAGGGTTATGTATAAAAAAAGTGATTTTAAAACATGGACAGAGCAACTAAGGGAATATCTGTGCTGATTTTACTATTAAACCGGTAAGTATAGTAAAAGACCATTGTGCATAAGGGTCACTTTTTCAGCATAAGCAACTCCAGTGTATCTCATAGGAATATTCTAGGGTTGTGATAGAATGATGAGATGGACCTCTCCACTGCAACATAAACAATCCAGAACCCACCATCACATAATATTATACTTGCAATACCTAGAGTTCCATAGCTAGAACGCTTCACTTGAGTAAAGGGTTTTTCCTCGAGCCAAAATCTAGAAAGCAGGGCCGGCTATGGTTTTTCAAGACTATTCTTTGGAATCGAATTAAGTATCTAATAAGTCAAGTGTAATAGGAGACTACTTAGTAATAACCTTTCTAAATCAATAAGCTGGCAACCATACTTTTACCCTATAAATACCCTTAAAAAGGATTTAAAAAAAGGTGTTCATTTTTTTTCCAAATGGAATTTTATTAAACCCAATCTTAATATTCACACGGAGGTACAAATTGTCATTCCATTTGAGGCACAAACCTTGAGTCAGCAGCTGAGATCAAAAACAGGTACGGATAGAGGAATAGAATCAAAGGAAAAGCCATCATTCATATACTATTTTACAAATCTTGGAGAGATGATATATAGTTGGTAGTCAGACGTAACTCCATAGTTGTGAATATACTCAACGAGCTTGCAAAAGTTTTTGTGCTTGTTACATGTTAAGAGAATATATTGTATCACAAGACTTAAATATTACGTATCAAACATAAATTACTCTGTTTGCAGTAGAGGCAAGTTTAGTAGGCCAATGTGCGGCCACCCACCAGAAGTCCACGCGTCCATCCATCTCCTACACTTCATCCGACTCGTGCTACCCGATCTCGGTCGCCCAGAGGATTATTATTATTTTTATAAAGTAAATCCCTGGTATTACTGTTTATTATTTGTAACTGTTTGACAGGTTGGCAAAACCGCTCCCCATCAAACTCTAATCTTTGTATCTCTTGTGGGGTCAGTTCTAAGTGGTAAAAACAGATCTTGTTGCTATTAAACTGACAGGTATGTATATCAGATCCAGCTGCACATTCTTCAGCATAATCTCTGTAATGCGCAGTGTCAAACACAGGCATTTTTTTTCCCCCGCAGACATATGCACTGTGAGAAGAATTTAATTCTGCTCGTTTTCTTCTTCATCGCAGTAAACCATATCCAAATGTGATTTGGGCTTTGAAAGTCTCAGCGCTAATGAAATGCTCATGGAAACTCACGAACATTTCCCAAACTGATTGCAACGCTTTAATTGTTCCCTTAGAGAACGATACAGAAATATACAGAGAACAGTTTGGTGAACTCTGTAGATTTTCGATATTCTGTAACAACGTAAATTTCGTTGTCCGCAGCTTAAGACTGTAAAAGACAAAATGAGTAGTTGGTGGCTTATACTGTCCTAATTTAGCCACTGGTGTCACTAAGGTAAATCTTAATTTATATATAAAATGGGATGTTGAGCAAAGTTTACCAAGCAGAATTTACTGTGTGTACTCAAGATCTCTTGAAATTCATCCAGAATAAGTTTATAGCCGACATGAACTTGGCCAAGATGGCCTCCAGATCTTGTGACGAGTCAAAGTACATTCTAACTTCTGTTTATATTAAACTAGGTATGTTTTTTGTTGGATAAAGGGAGTGTAGACCGTCTTAGAATGACATTCGGAGTGCGGTCTAGCTAATTTAAATGTCTCATAACAATGTATCAGTCTGCAACAGATATTGTCCTTCAACTTAAAGCTTTATCTTACTCAGTGGTGGCCAGTTAGGAACCAGACTATTGAAGTTATGCCAGCAGAAATTTGACATGACCCTGACATGACGTCTTCCATGAAATACACAGTATATAAACATATGGAAAATATACATCACTATTCTTCCAAATGAGGCGCACATCCACATAAGGGAAAAAAAGATTTAAAAAAAAATAGTGTAACTCTGTATGCAAATAAGGCTTCTGCAATACTGCAAGTAAGTAGTGCACTCACATTTCCAAGGACATAAATGCGCTCATCATAAAATATTCTTTAATTCTTTGTGGCTAAAAAATATAAAAACACAGCAACAATGGCCACTCTGGATTTGTTGAGTTACAAGGAAGGTGATCTATGTTAGATCTTTGGGCAAGCTGCAAAAGAAAATCCTGATTCATCTCCTGAGGAAGCCGGTTGTCCGGTGAAACGCGTTGAGAGAGAGGGATATATTGGGAAAGTTCCTGCTGCTGGACGGTGGACTTTCCTGTGCCTGGTTTAAAATCCGATTACCTTGTACACGCTTTTGTACACTTCGTCTGTTGTAAGTGCAATATTTTACCTTATCCACATGACCAAGTGATACTGTGCCATTGCTGCTGTGTTTTTATATTTTTTAGCCACAAAGAATTAAAGAATATTTTATGATGAGCGCATTTATGTCCTTGGAAATGTGAGTGCACTACTTACTTGCAGTATTGCAGAAGCCTTATTTGCATACAGAGTTACACTATTTTTTTAAAATCTTTTTTTCCTTTATGTGGATGTGCGCCTCATTTGGAAGAATTGTGTAGATTATTAAGTGTTGGAGGAACGCTTATTTGGGTGCTGCTGCCTAATTAGGGAAAGTATAACTTATTTATTTACACTAGTGGTGTGTGTTTTCTTTTCTTGTGTTTTTGAAATATACATCACTGAAAGGATTTCGACAAAAAATACATTAAATACAGTGAAATGACCCCATCGTTAAAAGAAAGTAAAAATAAATGATGGTGATTCAATGTAGAATAATCATTAATCGTTTTGATCATCTACCATTATTTCTCGGAAATTGGTGCCTATTGACAGATGTGTTTTTAACATGTGTTTTGTATTTTCAAAAACATTTTCAAATCTGCAAATTTCCAGCGGGTTTTCTTAATGCCATCATGTTATGTCCAATTTAAAAAGAGCTGAGCTCAGCATTTCTGTAATACGTAAGAGAAAGTTCTGGATAATCTGTAATCTAAATCCCATAACGTTATTTAAAATGAAGACAAAGCATGGTCCTCGTTCTCAAGCTAATTAGGGTTGGCCCTTAATGTGCATAACATATATACTGTGTATATGCTGCGTCATCCAACATCTTACATTTTATTTCACCTCCTCTCTCTTAATTTTCTTCCTCACCTCTACCAGAATTTTATCCATTCTCTACTGTACACCCAATTCCTTCCTTTTATTTCCCCTTTTTATGCCATATCATCCTACATCTTCACCTAGTCATTCTCTCCACTTTCACCTATCCCATATCTTCCCAACTATTAATTATAGTTTATCTCCTACCCTTATCCCCACTTAATCACACCCGCCATTCCAAAGTCACTCTTTTTATTTTATCCAACCCATCCTTTGGCCCATCTATCTTCTGCAATCCCCATCTACTCCAGGTTTTCACTGGCTCCATTCAGAATAATTATGCCAAAGTAAGCTAATAGAGCCATAAGGGCCTATAGAGAATAGTATGTTGCAAACTCCTATAGAGCCATGCCTATTGCAAGTACATACCCCCAACAATTCAGATACCCAAAGTAAGACACCTTCAATGGGGGGATTGTGGTTATAAGTGGGGCCAGAACCCATATCTTATCCATCCAACCACCTCGCAATTTCTTGAAGCAGAACACTGGGAAATTATGTCATAAAGAAGCCGGGTTGTCCATATGTACCTTTAGCAAAGAAGGAATTAATTTTGTATATTTCATGTTATATGGACGGTAAGCGTTAACATGGAATAATTAAGCCCCATGCATTCCAGCTTTTGTTCATTTGACTCTCTCTCAGCAGGCCAGAAACTGTGGAATTCATTTTGTAAATGTTTTTTTTCCCCACCTTTCCCGCATTAATTAGCAGCTGAACTATAGTTACACATTTGCGTTATTGACTAAATATAAGGAAACAAATGAAAATTGTATGGAAAATCAAATAATTTGAAATCTTGGAATTGTTAAAGCAGCATGAAACAAAACGAAAACTTAATACGCATACAAAAATGAGAATAAATGAATGTTCAAGATTAGATAAGGGAGAGAAGCTCTAGATCTTTCAGGCCGCTCTTGTTTAATTTTTTTTTGTAGCGTTCCATAAATAGAACCAAAACCAATTAGTTTCACTTTCCATGAAAAACAAACAGAAACCCTTCGGTTCGTGACTATTAAATAACAGGTTTGTAGCATTGAGGGGGAGATTCTATGTCTCGTTATGCATTGACTACCTGACCTACCTTTACATACAGCTGTTGGAACTCCTCAAGGTTCAACCGTCCACTTGGGCAGTCCTTCAGGAAGCCTTTGTACCACTGTTTCAACTCATGCTCATTAAACTCTGTGCTCTTGACCAGATCTTCCATCACCTCTGGAGCCAGCTTGCTGTTTTGTTTGCCCATTTTGACTCTAAAGAGAAAAAAACCCACACACTTTTAGTTATTATTATTACCCAAGAAATCTGGAATTCAAAACATCTGATTTCCTAACTGCAATAAAAATGTTATGTTTGGATTCCAGTAAACACTGGTTTCTGATACTACTAACCTTGGCAGGGATGACTGTGCCAAAGTCATCAAGACTTCATACTTTTAATTGAAGATTCTTTGATGGTTTAGCTACAACGTAGTTTTTTTTATAACTGATACAAACATAGATTGGAATAGAAAGTAAAAGCTTTAGGGATTAGAAAGGGTTCAAGAAATAAGGAAGAAGATGGAAAAATATATAGACACGCAAGAAGTGTATAGGTCACCCCTGAGGTCCTCGTCTTAGGGGCATCCTCCTGGATCTGCTTTTATGTTTAATTGATTCCACCTCAATGATGGAAGCTGGAATGTTTTGGCAACTTAGAAAGTTCAGTGAGAAGTTACGAGGTAAACTCAAGGCCGGCACATAAACGATTATGCATAATTTGAAATTAAAGTCACAGGAAAGCTACAGATTTAACATGGCACACGGCTGGGTCCTTTCAGCCTTGTAATTCTTAATGCTGAATATATGTGGATCCATAATAATTACACATTTACTTGTATTATTCATTTTTAGAAATCAAAACTTGGTAGAACTTGGGTTGTCGGCAAAAAAGCATGAGAGGCTCCCAACATGTTTGATAAGTTGTCTGATGGTCTGCTTATCGTTCAATTCACTAAAATTAAATGAAAGATAATTAAGCTAAATGGATAATAATTGCTTCTAAATCTAGATTAAGGTGTGATCACTTAAGATCTATGCGTTAAGCTATAGGACACCAAAAAATAGAAAATGACTAGATCCATCAAACATCGAAGTATCATTATTAAGAATGTGTCTTTTGATCAGTGTAGCCATGTGTCCATAAACATTTTTTTAGTGGTATTTGTAAAGTTGCCAAATGATATATTTGGCAAATTTAAAATTTCAGCTATCACAGTGTAATTTCTTCCCCGGCATGTTTGCCATAGAATTGACCTGGAAGTGAATTCCAGGGACTGCCTCGAAAACCCAATTCTCAGATATCTGGTAGACCTCTATTTGTGAATGAATTCCTTCCAATTGCATCTAAAAATAAATATAATTACTCTGCGTAGAAATTCACTGCGTAGTCGGATGTCCTATAGTCGTTGGGCTACATCTAACGCCCTATTACAGGATGATCCTTTGGGCATTTAAAGTCAGGTTCACAGATTCCATGTAGACCACAGAGGAGATGTTCTGCTGCAGCTTCCCCTAAAGTTACGGTAAGTGTTTTATTTACCGGTCCACTTTCTCAACCAATCAAGCGGTGTTATTTATGAGAGCTTCCAGATTGTGACTCTGGTCCTGCTTTGGCCGGTGATTTGTTTTTGTATGCCCCGACCTTGTCATTGCATTCAGTTGAAGTTATTCTCTAAGCGCTGAGCCGTCTCACTTCTCGTGTTTTGGGGAAAGTGGGAATACAGAATCCTTTAAAAAAACGATAATGGATATTTTTCTCATGTCATCCTCCCTGGTATTCTGAATATTAGGATGAAATAATTCAAGAGTCTGTAGAGGGGGTATAATAATAAACTCTTTGTGGGCCAGAGGGTATATAAATCACTGACACATAGCTGGTTTTCTATGAAAAAATAATGTGCTAGATTAACCCCTTGATGACAATTGCCGGTCCTGGCACGACACGTAAAAGCATGTGCTTTACGACAATTGACGTGCCAGGACCGGCACGTCTTTAAACGGGTGCAGAAAGCGATCTACTATCGCTTTGCGCTGCACCGCAAACAAGCGCTTGCTGAAGTGCCTCGACGGGCGTCAACATCCGCATACACTTTGTATGGCGGCGGACCGCGCGCGTTTTAAAAAAAGCGTTAGGAGGCGATCAACGATCGCCTCCGAAACTTAAATGGTGTCGCTAGAATGCCTCCATCAGGAGGCATCCAGCGACACCAAACACTAACCTTTTGATGGGCTGTGACCGCTCCGGAGAGCGGTCACAGCCGCAGCTACTGTTGATCTTCGCCATCAAGTAAGATGGCCGCCGCTCATAACAGGAACCAACAAGTAAAATTTAACAAAAGTTCGCTAGATGGTCTCCAGACCATCTAGAGAACTCTGGCTCCACTTGCAGGTTGAATACAGGTACTGCATTCACCATGCAAGTCAATGGAGCCCAGCTTTCTAATCACAGTGTGATTAGTAAAAATAAATTAAAAAATAAAATAAAATTAATAATAATTAGAAAAAAAATAGTAAAAACAAGTCAATGTAAAACATTCCACGTGATGTCAACTATCAGGGGAACTCCAAGATGAAAAAAAAATGTAAAAAAAATAAAAAAAAGGCAAAAAAAATAAAATATATATATAAAAAATATATTTTTGTGAGCAAGTCCTAAAATTAGCATATTAGCTTAAAACAATTCTCGCATGGAAAGAGTTAAAATACTGGCATATTAAATGCCCGTGGGGTGTCTACTTTTAAAAAATGTATGATTTGATGGGGTAAATTGAATTGGCCAGATTCAACAACGTCCCAATTAACACGGGGGGAAGGATGGCCACACATCTAATTTCCAATTATAAAAATGCACACGTACCAAATGTGGCCTTTTAGTTCCCCCAAAAAATGACAAACCCATGCATGTGGGGTATCACTGCACTCAGGAGATGTTGCTGAACACATTATGGGGTGTCTTGTGACAGCGGCATATACCAGGAGCTGTAAATTCATACATAAAGTAGGTGTGTGTGGAAAAATACACAGACAAAAATAC
>VKOC01000005.1:44733800-44755518 GCA_009364415.1 Spea multiplicata
CTCCCAAAGGATTTGATACAAAGAGCTGTAGCTTACCTCAGATACAGACCCGGCACCAGAATTTTGGACTGTAATAACTTTATGTGGGTCTTCGCTTTTTGTAGCTCACGTTCCAAAATCCTGCAGGAAAAATGCCACTGCCCATGAGCTCTTGGCTTCAATTACAATTTTCTGAGAAGATTTTGGCCCCGTATCGTTTATTTTTCCATTCTTTTTCCCAAAAACGTGCTCGCTACCAGGTTGTAAATATTTAATGCTTATTTCAAACCTGAATCGACATATGAGGCACAAAGTATTGGTGATTGTTTACACCTAAAAATAAATTGTGTAATATTTTTTGTTTTGTTATCAACATAGTTGGTTCCCGCTAGAATATAATTATTGCAACCGGAAGTATAATGGCAATTATTTCCATTTTATGGGGTTTTCTGCTGCAAGGAAAATACAAACCACCAAAAATAACTAGTACAATTAAACTTAAACCTTTTAAAAGAAAAAATTCATGTTTAACCAGAACATTGTTCATTTCATACGTTCTCCAGAGAAAGAAGAAAATAATTCAGAGCCATTAACCCAATCCTACCTGCCCATTTTTTTTCTGACATTATTTGTTCCTTAGCCTCGTCTGTATTGTAAGAATTTTTTTACTTTGCTGAAAGGGTGATCAATAAGTGATGAGGGAATTTACACATGCGTGAGATCCAGAAGATCCAGAATCTTTTCCTCTTGTATTAACCTCTGCCACTCCTAAGGATACTCAGTTTGATACACTACCATCAAACGTCTGCACTCGTCTTAGCTTTTCTGGTACTTCTGTCCTGTACTTAACCCTTTGTGTATTTACATCCCTTCTCTCTTTTTTTAGTCTTTGCTCGTAATTTAATCCTGTAAGCCATGTTTTAGTTGTCCTGTTATGTATATCGTAATGAAGTGATATCATTTAATTAGAGAAATTGGCGGATCGATGCTTATTAGAGAAATCTTAAAAAAATGTATACAAATCTTTGGAGATGCAGTTCATTTGGTTCCATAATACGATATCCATGTCCTTCCCAAAATTGTATTTTTCAGCACAAAACCCTTATCACTAATGGGAATTATAAAAATACATTAATCTCTCCTGAATTTCCATTGACGTACTTTGGCTTTTATACATATTATTAAAACTGAATTCTGAATTTTTTTTTTCTCCAGTTCTTCCCGTATGGAGATGCATCAAAGTTTGCCCAGCACGCCTTTAGAACCTTTGATAAAAACGGGGATGGAACAATTGATTTTAGAGAGTTTATCTGCGCTCTGTCCATTACCTCAAGGGGAAGCTTTGAACAGAAACTTAACTGGGCCTTCAATATGTACGACTTGGATGGCGATGGTAAAATTACACGAGTGGAAATGTTGGAGATCATAGAGGTAGGTGACGCAAATACCTTTTTTTTAATAAAAATGTATTAAGTACTTTTTTTACTGGGATTTACCAATTTGTTGAAATTTAATTTTATCAGAAATGAGTTTTCTTTTTGTTATAATTAAAATTCCATCTCTGATTAAATGCTAATATTGCATTTTTGTCCCATGTTTTGTTTTTATTTTGATTGAATCTCTTTAATTTGCTCCATTAACAATATAGACATTTTCTGTTTATTGACCTTTTCCAAAATTGCTATCGCTAGGTCTATATTGAGGTCTTACAAGTCTTTTATTTCTTTTAATTTAATTAGGTTGCCTCTTTGAAGGGATTCCTTAAAGTCCCATTAGAGACTAAAACTTTATCATCTATCATCAAAAATTCTTCTGCCTTTTTTATTATTTTTACTTCTTGGGATTTGGAGAGCTTTGTTTTGTATTAGAATCTTGCTTTTTTATCCCTTGGTCACTTCTATCTATTTGATCGTCAGCAACCAAATTCATGTCCCCTGCAATCAGGAGAATACCTTTTTTTAATCGTATCATCGAGAAACTTCATGGAAACTGGGAGCCAGTATTAGAAAAATGAAGGGAAATACTTGTCTGACCTCTATAAAGATCTAGCAATTCTGGGAAAAGGCAATAAACAGAAAACTTTTCTATTATTAACGGAGCGAATTAGAGAGATTCAATCAAAAATAAAAAATGAAACTTGAGGATAAGGTCAAAAATGTAATATTAGTGGGATTATTTAATCTAGTCTTAAGCCTATATCTCCCCAAGCAAAATTTGCTGGCAATGGCCTAGATTCCGATTTGGTTTGAGATAAACAACGGGACAAGACAATTTATGATATATTAAGTTAAGTAGCATTATAGTTTCTTTTTACAAGATCTGAAACAATTAACTATAAAATGGAAACATTTACATATCTCCCGCTTCTTGGGAAGAATAAACATAATTAGATCTTAATTGTCGCCTACAATCGAATCTCTATTTAAAATGATTCCCTTCAGAGTTCCAAGGAAAATAAGTTTATATCTTATGTATGGGGTTCTAAAAGACCCCGTATGGCTGTATTGATCTTCAACTCCTATTGATGTGCTTGGTGCTTATATTGAAACCTAGTTTTTTGGAGATTTTTATTATTTCTGATTTAAATCATTTCCTCAACTACAAGAAAGTAAGAATCTCTCAATTAAGAGAAATCCTCATATTTAAGAATAACATTTTTTGAAGAAGAACTGAACTGATGAACGATACTCCATTAGATACTTTTCTCTAGAGTGATTGCAATCAGAGGACGTTAGCTGGAGCCAGAAGAGTTCTCAACACACACAAGAATAAAGGAAAAATGAGATCAGTGATTAGATGGGAGGATGACATTAATACGTCATTTCCAGAAGAGTCCTGCTGAAATTGATGTGTTTTATTAAGTAAATCTGTCTATTATATCAACATAAAAGAATCCCTTCTTATAACATTGCATAGGTGATACATGGTACCAGCTAAAGTCAATAAAAATTCCATGGCAAAACTTCGGGAACTATGCTGGCGTTGTTGTACTGAAATTGGCACATCTGGTGGGATTGTCAAACATTCTACCCCTAAAAAATAAGCTAAATGAAGTATTGGGATTAATTTACAAGCTTGATGTGACTCTTACCATTCGATCATTTTTATTCCATTTGGATCTACCCCAACTGAAAAACCAAAACCCTCTAAATACCCAATTAAAAATATCCTCATGACTATCCAGTATCCTCAGCTAGACTCTGGAAAACTCCAGTGTAACGTAGCTGGGACGAAATAAACAAAGTTAATCACAAATACTTCATGGAAAATGGCCTAAAAACTCTGTAAGCACCACAAATAGTATAAATATCTAAAGTCACTGTGAGTAAATTTTCGTATGTTTTTATAACCCTGATAATACGAATCATATAATATGTGAAACAGATTGCTTGTGAGCGTGAATGCATGTTTAGCTTGTCTGCTCAGACTGAATGTTTGCTCCTGCATCTGACCCATTGTTAAGAGTCATATGTACTGCAAATATATATTTGTTGATGTATGTTTTATATTTGCTTTTGTACATTTTTTTGAACATCATAATAAAAAAGTATGTGGATACCTGACCATCACACCTACTGTATATGAGCTTCTTGGACATACCATTGCAATACCTTGGGAATACCCCCCCTACACACACACACTTTGCACCAATAACAGTCTCCACTCCTCTGGGAAGGCTTTCCACAAAAGTTTTTCTGTAGGAATTTGTGCCCATTCAGCCAAAAGAGCCTTTGTGAGGTCAGACATGGATGTTGGACGAGACGCCGGGCTCCCAACTGGCTTTCCAATACATCACAACAGGGATGGGGTTGAGGTCTGGGCTCTGTGCGGCCACTTGAGTACTTCCACACCAAATATCAAACCATGTCTTTGTATACCTTGCCTTGTGCCCTGCTGGAACAGGACATCTCCAAGCCAGTGGCACAAAGCTGGATGCACAAAACTGGCCATCTGGCAAACCGATAGGCTGGTTGCAATCAGACAATCTTTGTGTATCCAGCATGTAGCAGAACATACAGCATTTATTGGCTGTTGGCCTTAAAGTCCCAGGACTGGTCCAAATCCCCAGTTCAGCCCTTGTTTTAGAGGTCTCACCCAAGCCACTGAAGCAGATATAGCCTACGTTTACTTGGACCTGATTTCTTTACCCGTTCTACACGTTTGTTGTCTTCTTGTAATAAGAAAAAATATAGCGTGAGGAAAATTGCCAAATACCATACGTAATTAAACATCATGTCCATGAAATCTGCCAACATAAAATCGTACTAATGGAAATTATTCATGGATTTCCTTAAGCACTAAGTGGAAATTTCGCATTTAAATGACGGTTTGTGAGCTTAGGGCGAACCGTTTAACATCATGAAACCTACAGACTTTCAGCTGTTATTAAACTCAAAAGCCCATCATGCCTTGGTAGCCTTTAACTTTTAATCAGGTAAAAGGGGCAAACTACATGGATGGAATGGTTCTTATCTTCTGTCAAATTCTGTGTTGGTTTTTTAAATGGTTGGTTTCCTTAGATGCGTTACACAGACCCCTGCAGACCATGTAGTGGAAGAAGAAACCATGTCTATGGGCCCAAGACTGGTGTCTACTGATGTTGCCAGCATTTTGACCTTTGCTCTGGGAACACAATACGACTGCCCCATTATTAAGGGATGGAGCGTTACTTAGCGTTCCACGTTTAAGAATAGTTTTAGGAAAATTACAAACATGGGAATATATTTCTATGCAAAATTAATGTATAGTAATTAAGAGGACTTAAATGTGACAAAAGTAATCCTAAATAACGCCAGATGACACCTGCTGCCCTTCAGGTGCTATTTAGAAAGATTGTATTGGTCATACCGTGCTGCGGTAAATGCATAATTCACGTGGTTAGACTGGATTAACGTGGCACTGGGAGCTTTCACATGGAGAAGCCATTTGTGCAAAACTAAGTACACCCTTACTGGTTTCAAAGGAATTAAGATTCTAAGTAGACAGGTGTTGATTCATTGATTATCAACAAGTTTGACCACCTCTTTAAAAGCTGTTTAGCAGTTTGCTGGTCTGGAGCATTCAGGTGTTAACACAATGCCAAGGAAGAAAGATATTTCAAAGAGAAACACCAACGGCGCAGTATCACAGCTAAAGAGCTAGAACACAGATATTGGGGGTTTACAGCTGTAGCAAATAGCGCAATAGATATTAATAACCGGATGTCCTTTCTGTGTTCTAAATCGTCCAAAATAAATTCTTCCTCACGCCACACACGGCAGAAAGAGAGCCGACAAAATACCGACCTCTGAGGAGTAATCTCTCCATTCAACTAAGCCCCATGGGGGGGTGATCACTCAATAGGGCAGTTTGCCCCAGGTATAGAGCGACAGGGGCTCCACCACCTCCTTCCCCTACCTGCCACCCAAAAGCCTATGCCAGGGTAGATCCTCTTAAATAAGAATTACTATAATAGGCTCTGTAGGTTGGATAACCCCTCTGTCAGAATAAAACCATTCCTGTATATAATATTTCAGTAATTTATGCAAAATCATTTTCACGTAAACAAGATTCAGTGCATTGTTTCTTGCTGGGTTTTTGTAGATCAACTAAATCATGAATAAGGTATTTAGCATGGCCCAGTTTAATGCTCTCCAAGTTGCTCAGGGCAGATCTGCCTCCCATAGTCACAAAATGAATGCATAGTCTGTCAGTGCCTCGCAATCGCAAATTAGGATTTCCTTTAACCCCTTAATGACAAAGCACGTAAATGTACGGGCTCAAAATGCATTGTTTTCAATGGGTTTAGGGACCGCCCATTGCCCTTAAGGGGTTAAGGAGAATACCTTTGTAAGGAAAACTTCTTGATCTTTAGTGCCTTATTAGTAATAGTTTTTCTATATAAAACTTAAAATGACACCATATAACACATTCATTTTCAGGTAAATGGTTTACTTGCAAAGCTTTGGTAAATTAGGCATTGTAGTGAATTGTAATTGTAAATGGGCTATTCCGATTTTCATGGTCCCAGCTCCGGGAGATGTATTTGGCCAAAACTTGTTTTTTTACTTTTAAGAGCAAAAAATATTGACAACTATTTATACAAGAGATGCACCACTTTTTGTGGAGCACTTTTTCATTCACAGATCTTTTCTTGGCATAATTGTTGGAATCTGTTTAATAATTTCTGGTAACAATGGAACTATTGGACAGGACATTCCACTGGTTATTATGGTGATCACTCAACATTTTCAACTTTACACCAGAATTTCCCATTATTCGTGATCCCCACTATATAAATAGGCAAACATTGATCTGGAGATGCACTAAAACTCATTCTCATCATATCCCTAAATGTATTATCTGACTTCTGATGAGCTAAATAACCTTCACTACATTAATATTTATCCACTAAAGCAGTTGGCACCAGTAGGCTTTCAGCCTTCAGATCCCGGCCTTCTTACAGGAGAAACATGGCGGGACTTCCCCCACTTAATGCATAATGAAGCTGGCGAATTAAATTCCCAGTTTAGTGAGTAAACCCTTTTATGCACATATTATTATTTGTTCTATTCTGAAGTAGCCGTTACAGTTTTACTTCTATTAATATTTTAATAGCCCTTGGCTTGTTGACCATACTGGGGGAGGGGTACGAGAGGCAGTAGCCAGGGTGCCGAATGTTTCCTAACCCACAAAATATGAGATTGAATATGTCATCAAAATAACACAGTGCGTTTTATGACATGGCGTGAATAACCTTGATTGCAAGTATCAGGAGGAGGCACCCTCTAGATTAAATTAGTTGCAGTTGATGCCTTTCTGGCGGGGAGCCCGGCTCGGCAGCGCTAAGAGTTTAATAGCAATCCTTAAATCCATGTTGCAGACTTGACTGCTGGCTTTCATGTGTGTTTGATGTGCGCCTTTCTGTTGAAATGCTTCTAGAGAGCTTTGTGTGAGCTGTGAGATTGTTTTTTTTTTTTTACTGTAAGCGTTTTCACCATTTCAGGGATAATTGGGAATGTAATGGAGAGTTAATAATCGTTGATAAGGAGAGGAATATGTGTGGAGATGAGAGACAGGAATGTAGTTAAGTATCCCAAGTGTATCTGAATCTACAATCCAGATGAGAACACTGTGGGCAGAGAAGGGCTGGCACCATTACGCCCAAGGGGCACGTCTAGTCAAGTGGCCCAGCAATAGAGAAGCAAAGAGTACATCTGGTGAGCAACACTCGCTGTGCACTATTCAGTTCTAAAGGAACAGTAAAATGCTGCAGTGG
Source organism: Spea multiplicata (assembly GCA_009364415.1). Lineage (NCBI taxonomy): Eukaryota > Metazoa > Chordata > Amphibia > Anura > Pelobatidae > Spea > Spea multiplicata. Next base: position 44,741,038 of record VKOC01000005.1, read on the forward strand.
AACCCCAAAAATGGGTCACGGAAAGGATCTAGGCATGATATAAATGGTGGCTAACGTCATTTCATATGTTGTGTGTGTTTAGGTGTATTATCAATCAGGGGAAATTAACAATGAGCCAAGTCCTGCCATGGAGCCTAGTGGTAAAACATCCCAAAACACAAAACCAGACAACATGTCCAATGCTCACTGTTCAGAAAAAGAATGCATATAAAACAAATACAAGGAGCTTCATATAAATCCTTGTTGCTCTGGATGTCCTGGTGGATGTCCATGGAATTGCAAGCAAAATTCACAAAAAGATTTCAGGCAGTGGCCCAAGATCTTTAAATAAAGGCATCCAAGGGGAGGATCATTCCCCGGGATACCAAGTTTCCAAGCAGATATGGACAAACATGAACGATAAATTATATGGCATTTTAACTGTTTCCATAAGTTGTCAGTGTTCCTTTAGGTTTACTCACGTAGCCTATCTAGCCAGCGTAGATCTTTCAGTGTAAAAGGTTCTTGTATATAGTTGTATAATAACAAATGTAATCCAGACCCTTTATTAACTCTGGGATCGACACTTGGTGTAAATTGCCATATAATAACACAAGAAGCTTGCATAGATGGTGGTGTTGACAAGACTCATTTTTGCCAAATGTGGACTGAGCATGTATGACATCATAGCTTCATCATTCTGGCCCAACGCAACAAAATAAAATGTTGACAGAGCCAATTAGCTCACTTTGTCGAAACAAAAACAATCCTACGCATCATAGTAATACACAACGGAATATATTCATTGATCTCTTATTTTTTTTGTCTTCCCAAGGCTATTTATAAAATGGTGGGCACGGTCATAATGATGAAAATGAACGAAGACGGCCTCACGCCCGAGCAGAGGGTAGACAAGATATTTAGCAAGATGGATAAGAACAAAGACGACCAAATCACGCTGGATGAATTCAAAGAAGCGGCAAAGAGCGACCCCTCCATTGTATTACTGCTGCAGTGTGACATTCAGAAATGAGCTCATCTGGAAACGTTCAGGACTGCACAGAAATCTTAATGTTCCATTCAGTTTGCAGCTATTTCCACGACTAAATTAAAAACGAAAAACAAAACAAAAAAAAAACAACAAAACAAAAAAAAAATTTGCTTGGACTACCTATAAATGGACTTGCTTCTTGTGTTTGAAACACTTGTGTGCATGAGAATGTCATTTGCTAAAGAATTTTAAAAGTATATAATATATATATATATATATAAAAATGACTGCCACAATGTGAAGTTTGCAATGTGATTTCATAAAGTCCTATTTCTGGAAGCCTGTGCATCAGTAACGTACCGCTTAATGAAGATATTATTTATTGTCCTACTGATGCTAGCTCTGTGTCTCCTATACGGTTCGTGGTAGTAACACTGTTCTTCCTGCTCATCCCACCCGCTGTATAGTTAGACGAGGCAGGCGGAGAGGTCCCCGTCCCTCGGCTCACGTCTCGGCCCTCGCACACACATGTGCTTGTGATGTCAGTGAATATAAATGTAACTCATTTGCATGCCTGTTAGGTTTGCCTTAATTCTTTACCTCATCGAAGACCCTTCCGGCATGGAAAGAAACCATGTCCGAGAAATCCAAAACCTACACAGACCCTCCTGGACATCATAACACAAATCAAGCTATCCATAGATCCTTCTCCCTGTCTTCGCATATACAAAATGTGTATGTATATATATATATACACATACAATATATATATATATATATATATACACATAAAGCTATACATATTAAATAAGAATAATATATATATATTGTATTATGCTAAGACAGGAGTTGTATATTTTGCACACATAGAAAAAAATATGTCAATGCGTATATATAAATATATATATTATTTATATATGCATATAGGTACATACATTATTATGCAATATATATATATATATACAGATAATCTCTTGTTTCTTTTGGTGTTGGGTATAAAAACAGTATTTGTTTTATTGGAACTGTATTATTGATTTCTGCTTGAATTTTGAAAAGAGGTCTCACCATACGTCCCCTAATAAATAATTTATAACATTTGACTCTTTCCCACCCATACCTACACTGTGTTGCCTAATCTAGGCAAGGGTTCTTTTCTTGTGGAATAGATTATGATTAGAATGTATAGCGCTGCCAAGGAACTTCAGATGCCGCCTCGGCATCTGCTGGTCAAAGCAGAACCTGTAGCGGTTTAGTATATAATGCATGGGACGCAAATATCTTTAAGCTCAACGTATGAATGCAGAGCCAATGCATGTTTAAGGACCATTATGAGTGGTCCAGCGTATTGAAAGGTCCTCCATTTAAATGAATGCTAATGTTTGAAAATGATAATAATTTTTGTTGTAAAGAAATGCTCTTGAGGATAGGTTTGCATGGCATGGCAATGAGATGCTTACAACCTTTTGAAAATTCCCACCATAAAGCGTTTGTGAGGCAGAAGTAGAGAAGCCCTGAGATATGGGGGTGACATCAGTCTATCCTCCCCTGGATCTGGTGCTCTATAAATACATCTCTTTGGTCCACCTGGAGGCCAAAAATCCCCAAAAACCCAAGCCCCTGGGCTGCTACTCCTTCTAAAAGCATTGACATTAACCGCTTCCTTCTGCTGTATCTTCAAAACATGGAAAATCTCAGCGTTGAGGTGGAACTGGTACCATTTTCTTTAAAAAAATGAAAATATTAGAAATTGTATTTTTTTTAAACATCAGCATTCGCACACGCCTGGTATACAAAACAATCTATTACCTATAACATTCTGCATGAATCTTTTTGTATGTGATATAACCATATGTAATGGATAAAATGGAGCCTTAAGGAATAAAAGTCTGTTTGGGGACAGCATTAGCAAAACCTAAACTAGTATAAGGAATGTCCGGGCATTAGAACACGATTTATGTAACATAGTCTTGAATTGAGACAATTTGCTTTGAAATGGCGTAAAAAAAAACCAAAAAACACCACCACCAATATCATGTAAAAACAGAGCATTCATCGACAAAGCAGAAGAAAAGAAGCCACAAGTTGTGCAAGAAATGTACAGTCGTTTTTTTTTTATTATCAGCGATTTATATAGGTAAAATCTGGTAACCTAGAACAATATGCTAGAAACATGAAGCCTTCTGAGATAACGAGGACTGTATTGTTAGCTGTAAATGAGCAAAATGCATAATGAATATGGAACTGGAAACCTAAATTCTGGAATAAACTCATTCTTAATACAATGTGGAGCTTATCTGTAGGGATGGGACCGAGATATAATGCAGGCGTTGAGACAAATAGTGATATTGCCTTAAGCTGTCTGACCACCCAGTTGGGTCAACTTGTAGTAAACGTTTGGTTCTGAGTTGTTTGGAATCATTTGTGTTTACGTACGGCAGGGATATACTTAAATCTTGGACTTTCATCTAAAGAATCATGAGGGAAAACAGACCATGCAGCTGCTGAACCATATGTCCCCTCACGAAGGTCTACCAACCTTTGACTCACTGGGAGCACCTTGACTTGGGGCACCATCAGCTCCGCAGCTTTTCATAGTCTTCATTTCTTAAAACTAACCCTAGCTATTGGTTTTGTTTTTCCGGTTTATGAAATTGATTTGGCTGAACGTGTAAGGGACTGGTGGAGCAGTAACATAGAAGGAATAACCCTGTTTATGATAAGTTCCGATCATCATGAGAAGCCCTGAGAAAAGGAAGTCAAAACGGCTGTTCCCATGGTAGGTTTTCCATACATCCATTCCTTAAAAAAAAAATCTATATTGTCTCAAAAAATCTATATGGTCTGTTACTTGTTTCATATTTGCAAAAAGTAGGACAAGAGGGAGGTCCTCTAATGTCTTCTGCCTGCTAGTGAAAGAGTGTTCTGGCAGCGACAGCTCAATGAATAGAAGGCAGGGTAAATAGTTAGGCAGGATTCGGCGCATGTCATGGTCTGTTAAGAGAATATTTACTACCAGAGGATTGTTCTGGAGTGTTTCAGTTCCCCGTTTTTCACTATGTATAAAATAGGACCAGCCCCTGAGGAGCACTGTGTATCTTCAGCTGTCAGATTTAGTGAATACTCTTTCAATTATTAAAAAACGTAATGTTTTTCTCATAAATACCCAGTCTGTCAGAACCGTCTTTCAGGATCTCCTCACATTTGCATAAATTACACCACAAAAATGAGAGAGAGATTTTGGTTGACTTGAGTTCCTGACGCTTCTTTTTCTCTTTTTCGTTGATGGAGTCCTACGTAAAACTTATGAATTATGCCAAGGAGTTGCGAGTACATACAGACCAGAATTTAAGTATAACCCTGCGTAAACACAGGTGGTTCAAGAAAAACATTCTGGAAATCTCTGGGGAAATATTAACTCTCTGATTCCCAATACTTTGCATGAGACTTTGGCAATAAATGTACAAAACAAGGCAATATGTAGCACTCTGGCTTATCCGGGCTACAACTCCCATCATGCTAGTCAGCCCATGTCTGGAGTAGATGAGTATTATAGTCCAGAGAAATAAACCGTGGCACAGGAAGTATTGAAAACCAACAGAACTAGTTCTTAAACCTTCTAGAAACCGTTTGCTCGGTAGACGTATTGAATCCCTTTAGTGTAAAATAAAAGAGATTTCACACATTCCAAACCTGCAATAATTCATGGAAAATAATGTGCCAAATGGAATGTTTCATAAAATGTTCACATTTATCAAGTCAAATAAACAAAACATGGAAAATATTCTGGTATTTCATAATTTTGTACGTGCCCCCAAGTGCATTTTTTAAAACATAAAGTTAGATAGATCATCTATCATCAACAAATTGAATTTATGTTATTACAAACAGTAGTGATTTGGGATTATAACGTATAAATCACAGCAACAGAGAACTGTAAGGACATTTTATTTTACCAAGAGGCTGGTAAATGGAAAAGCCTCCCAGCAGAAGTGGTAAAGGCTTTATGTCTTTACAATGGGGAAAAATGGGCGACTATATGAGCCAAATGGCTCTTATCTAAAGCCCACAAAGTCTGTGCCTTCCAGTCTCTCGGTGCAAATTATTTGGAATGGTTTGGTCCTCTGGAACTCATCCTTGGTCGCGATAACAAATCATTTTTTATGCCATAGTTTCTACTCAATATCTGCAAGATGTTCCCTTTATGAAATTTCTCTTGGAGATAGAAAGGTAAATAAGTGCTAAACCTCGTCCAGATTCCATACATATCCCGTATCCAGAAGATACAACCATGTTGTACTTTCTTTTGTTTCTTGAAGTACAGGTTGAGTATCCCTTATCCGAAATGTTTGGGACCAGAGTTTTTCCGGATAAGGGATAGTTACGGATAACAGATCTGTCCTCTCTCCTGTGTCCGCTCCGCTCCTCAGGCTTCTCCTAGCGGTCCCAGAGCTCTTCCGGTCCGTTGTCCAGGCTTTCCCAGATTCCGGTCCGGAAAAAGAGGTAGAAGCGCTCTAGGGAAGTCTGGACAACGGACCGGAAGCGCTCAGGGACCGCGGGGAGAAGCCTGAAAAACGGAGCAACAGCAGGGGAAAGCCTAAAAGAAGGGGGGGAAGGATCTACTGAATACAGGAGAGATCAGACACGTCTCTCCTGCCCCCCCCCCCTCAGTTGTGAGTAAAAGAATTCTGGCTTTTGGGTGATTTCAGATACCAGTTTATACTCTGTGATACCGCTTGCAAAGACTCCTATGAATAATAGCTGGATATGTTCTCTGTGGTATACAGGCTTTTACTCTCCCTATAAGTTTTACGTTTGCAGGAACCCTCTGGCCGAGGTTCAGTCGTTTCATTAGTGGTTGATAAACGAGGATTCAGTTACCCCGCTGCTGAACTCTAAACCAGCTGGCTTCTGGCTGTCATGATGGTAGGGTTTTTACGCTTTTCTGTTTTGTCGCACCTTTGGGTATTCTGCATTATGCGGATATCTATCAGCGGAAGAAATTACTGCATTTTTACTTGCTTTCTGTTTGTTTTCAGCAACTTATAGATGCTTACCCTGGGTCCCATTAACATTAAAGATGGCCCTGATAAGGATGCTTTGCCATCTTTGCCACCAAAAAAGAAGAGTAAAAGAGAAAATCCTGGTGGTGATTGGTGGGGGCAGATCATTTGTTCTGTTAGGGGCCCCATGATATCTGATGGCGGCCCTGGCTGTACCGTGAGACACGTAAACCATGAATCTTTCACTAACACAGTCAAGGCTTTCATGATGACGGACACTGGGTGATACAGAATGTAGAATAACAATGTAAGACAACGTTGGACAAAGAACCTTCATCAGGCAAGACAATAGATATTGCGGGACCTGATAAAAAGTCCAAAATGACGTCAACATAGAGGAGTTCATGAGAGTTCTGAACCATTAAATACAAGGATCGCCTTGCTGTCTCTCAATATTCAACCTGGGACTGGCCTGGTTCTTCATTTGTAATGGGGTGCTGGCAAGCAGTGGCGGCACTGGGGGGCGCTACTGTACACATGTGAAAGAAGGGGGGGATGATAAATAGGGGTTCTGCCTTCATGCAGTTTTTCTTTTGCTAGACACCAAAAAATACAGGAAAAATATGCGTTTGTCAAAGTTTAGGGAAGCAATTTAAAAGCTAATCCTTATTAAATCATCTACATCAGATAAAACTGCAGGGGATTTAAGGGACAAAAAAAGCAATCAACGTCTATGTTATGTGAAGTGAAAACATATGGCTTACTGAAAGAGATAAGAGCACAGGAGTCAATAAAATCAAAGCTGGACAGGAAAGCCTAGATCCTTGAGTATTGATGAAGCTAGAGGTTAAAATCCTCGTAGCACCACTTCAAGCACTTAGCCTGAGGCCATTTTGAAGGGGAGAGCATAAGGTGTGTGGTGATATTTCTACTTTATCCATAACAGAAATTGAGAGGAAAAAAACTATGTTACACAATAGGAAGCCATACAGGCAGTGGCGAATTCTTGCCTAGGTAGTCGAAGAATAGGGGACAGGTCTGCTCAATGCTCAACCACCGATGTCCCCAACAGGTCCATTAACACTATGGATGACTCTGCCATGCATGCTTAAAAGGCGAAGAGTTAAGATGTGGTGTCATATCCCTGCGTTCAACAGTAGGGACAGCAGCACGGGGGGGGGGGCATTTGCTGCCCAGGCCTAGGTAAGTTTTAAATCCACCGATCTGACCACTGAAGTAAATAAATAAATCTTGTTATCATGGCACCTGTCAGTGGGTGGGATATATTAGGCAGCAAGTGAACATTTCGTCCTCAAAGTTGATGTGTTAGAAGCAGGGAAAGTGGGCAAACATAAGGATCTGAGTCTTTGATAGGCCAAATTGTGATGGCTAGATGACTGGGTCAGAGCATCTACAAAACTGCAACTCTTGTGGGGTGCTACTGGTCTGCAGTGGTCAGTACCTAGCAAAAGTGATGCAAGGAAGGAAAAGCGGTGACCTGGCGACAGGGTTATGGACGGCCAAGGCTCATTGATGCACGTGGGGGGCAAAGGCTTGCCTGTCTAGTCAAATCCAACAGATGAGCTACTGTAGCTCAAACTACTCAAAAAGTTAATGCTGGTTCTGATAGAAAGGTGTCAGAACACACAATGCATCGCAGGTTGTTGCGTATGGGGCTTCCTATGCTGACCCCTGTCTACTGCCAAAAGCGCCTACAATGGGCACGTGAGCATTAGAACTGGTGCACGGAGCAATGGGAGAAGGTGGCCTGTTCTGATTAATCTGATTAATTTTCATTACGTGAATGGCCGTGTGTGTCGCTTACCTGGAGAACACACAGCACCAGGATGCATCCATGAAAGCCCCACCTTACAACTTACAGGACTTAAAGGATCTGCTGCTAACGTCTTGGTGCCAGATACCACAGCACACCTTCAGAGGTATAGTGGAGTCCATGCCTCGACGGGTCAGGGCTGTTTTGGGGGCAGGCAGACCACACACAGTCCAGAGTGAACCCGGTTCCAGATCAGGCCTGACAGTTTTGGAATTTACTCCCTGGCACCTAATTCCAACTTGTAATTGAAACTTGAAAGCAACTTGTGGGATAATGAATCCATCACCTTTTCCAAATTACAGAAGTTCTACTCTGTAAGTTTGAGTTGAGAGTGAGTGAGTATGAGTCTGAGATGGTTTTAATGAATTGGCTAGGTACTATTTTGTCACTGCAAACATTTGTAATCAATTGATATGCCTTTGTAGGTTGTTTTTTTTTTAAGTAGACCTCCAAGTCTTTGACTTGCTCAACTAAAGCAAAAACTTATCAAAAAAATGCACATAAAATGTAATGGCCATTTTCATTAGACTTGCATACGAGGCCCAAAGTCATTTGGACAACGATCTTTTGCTGTATGTAACCTCTTGCACCCTGTCCTTGATTGTTTCCTGGGGAGTTTGCTAACACTTAATCAGCAGCAATGTATTGGACTCTGGATGCTTAACATCTCTGCACCCACTTTGAACCTTAACCACATTTTCTGGGAATGCTGCCAAAAATGCTAATAGCTTTTTTAAGACCGTCTGACCCCAGAAAAGTAACATCTTGTAATTACTGGCAACTAGCCCAGAAAATCTGTGAGAGGGACAGGTGGCTCAGATACAGCAGGCAAATGTAAGGATGTTTCACAGTTTTGCCATTAATTTGTGTCGGGGTCCATCATGTTATCCGAGATTTTTATGAATGCAGAAAACAGGCAATTTGTGTTAAAAAAATGTGTGTACGAATCCGAATGCACAAGTCTAATTTACATTCCAGTATAGCAATGCATGTCATTGGTGGATGGAGCTCCAACCGACTCATGTACCAACTATGTTACCCCTTGGTCTTGCCTAATTTGCCATGCGTAAATGCCATTGCCACTGGAATGCCAAACAATGGGAGAGAAGTCCTGCTGTCAAGACTATCAAGATCACATTAGGACAGGTAGCGGCTATATTAAAGACACTACTACATATTTTTAGACAAGAAATCCACTTTCAGCAACACAACATTCAGGGTTTTTTTATTGATTTACTGTGGAAATGTACAAAAATTAACAAAACACTGAAAAAAAGGGGGTAGGCAACCAATCGCATTCCAGCTGTTACCGAAGCCGACCTGTACATCAAACACATAATTTAGCAAAGAATGATAAGTAACCTCATTGAAAACCTGCGGAAGGTTCAGGTGTTCTGGTAATTTATTAATCAAAGTTACGTTCCTAAGCCCGTTGCGCAGTAGCATCAGTCGCCATATGTCTTTAACAGCAGGAAACAATTTCATCAACAGATCCGTCCCCGAGAACAAAAAGGTGTTAAATCATTTCGAGAACAGCACACAAGACAATGCCCAACGCTGAACAGGATTCCCTGGGATATCTATCTTTATTTACATTTTGTTTCTTTTTACCTAAGTGAAAATGTGTAGAGCATCATAAATCAGAAAGAAAATCCCAGCCTAATTAACAGAGCCAGCTCCCTGTCTGATTAGGACTAGCGATGAAAGGTCTGTCGGAGTCGCATATACAACACATTGTTAACGTTCCTATACCTAGAGCTTGGTAATCAGTGTGATCCTCAGCGTTACCCCTTACGCTATCCACTGAGCCCTCGGGATTTTCACTGTTAGGTTATTTATTTGCATGCTAGTCAGTTCTGGGACACCAAAACACGTTTAAAAAATTAGCCCCCACACCCAGGGAAGGAAAGACACCAAAAAAACAACATTTGTGAAAGAAAAAACAATTAAAGCCCAAAGAAGGAACTGCACCAAGAAGCCCGCCACATGTGAGCGAGAAAAAGGAAACCCCGATATCCCTCCTGATACGTCCAAGAAATATGAAAAGATAGAACTAAAAAATTTAATCTTCACCTCTACTGAGTCTCAAACGAGATCAGGTCAAAACTCCATGTTTGAAAACCGTAATCCGCCATTTCCAGGAACTTGTGGGCTCCGGCTACCCAGAGAATACCCTTGCGGGACGCGGCCAGGACCACCCACTGACGTTACGGTAAACACCGCCATTTAAAGGGGAAATGGAGGAGTGGGGCAAGCCAGGACCCCAGGACCACGTTCCGGAGACCAAACCCGAAGAGTTCCCAGGTATGGTAAAGAGTGTGTTCCAATTTTGAACCCGCAGTGCGCCAAGCAAACATGCCTTACCCATGCATGTGGGGTATTCCTGTACTCAGGGGGGGGGTGTTTCTGAATACAAAACCCCCACAAATACTGTGTTTACATAGAATGGGTTTGCTAAAATGAAATGTTTAGGACAGATTGTCTCTAGAACGGTTAAATAAAAAGTGTTAAAATGGCCCTAGTTAAATACTTTGGAATGTCAGCTTTCAAAAAAATCTATACTATAGCTAAGCGATTTTTCTTTTTTTTCTGGCAGCTATTTGGGCCCAACTCCCAGCATACCACGTTTAAAAAAAATCTTGTTTAGAAACAGGTGATTCCTATTTAACCCTGTAAGAGCCAAAATAAACTAAAGTACCAGGCGAATGAGATGTCCCCAAAATCAGTACAAACACCTAGTTTTTTTCTATTTGTTTTTGTCTATATATAATTTCTTATAGGTAAAACCGTGGAAAATTTGGCTTTTTTTCTCCTAATTTCCCCCACATTTTTAGATATTTTTCATACTAAGTGCCATTTTATATATAAATAGAGATATAAATAGAGATATATATACGTACATATAATTATTCTTTAAAAACAAAGCCCTACTATATATATAACTTGTGGGGGGCTAAATTCTTTGCTTCTCTGGTCTTTTTAATGCAGAGAAGCGATATTTCATGGTAGGTTGTGCTGTTTGTCAGGGCTCATGTTTCATTTATTTCAGTACAAGGACTCAGAAGTAGGTCTTTTTAGATAACAATAAATCTGCAGCGCCATGTGCCAAAGATCACTGGTTTCTTGTCATCTATTTAACACAGACATCTGTATTATGACATTACCGGAGAGCAATTTCCTTTATCTACAAAAGATAGAACACCTTGGACGTGGCGCTAAAGCTGTAGTTCAGTCTATTTATGATTTTAGTATATCTGCCTAAGAACGGGAAAGCACCTACAAATACATTTAACTAATTTCATCTCATGTACAATATCTTCCCTTGGCATTTACAATTTTATATGAAGAATTATATTATCATAAAAGAAAACCAAGCTAAAAGGCAATACAACTCATCTACAACAATTGAGAAATGGAAAGCATAACCTTTAAAAAAGTTATTTAAGTGGGGATGAAAATATTTTGGTTCTGGAATGGAAAAAAGATATCTATGAGTCAATATTATTAGACAATTGTTAGTTAATTGAAAGTTCTATAGTGAGATGTTCAATCTTTCCAAGTTACTTTATTATATTAAAGTTTAGTTTTCAATATAATTTAATATTTAAAAATGACCATACCTGGAAAGATCCTGGGGTAGACTACCACCCATCTCTTCTAAGGGAGCGGCTCCTCAAAGGGCTAGATGCACATAGTTCACCTGGCACAGAATGAAGAAACTGACCCTGAGACTCTGTGTCAAACACAGAGAGGTCCTAGGCATGAAAATGATTTCCAAAACGTATTGCCAGATGGAAGAATTTTGTTACGGAGCATTAAAACACTTAACATTATTTTGCATTGAGTGCCCCATGCACTGAAGGGTTAAATTCTGACTACCCCAAACGCACTGGACAGCTTCAAGAACACATAAAGCACATGCACAAAAACTTCCTAGTGTTGCTTCTCTGCTGCTAGGACCATAGGCATTTTCCTAGTTTTCTCTTTCTTCCCTAGGATTGCTTTCGTGCTGCCTTCCTCTTCTCTCCGTCCTAAAGCCTCCCCCCCCGGCTTCTAGGTTCTGATGTCATTGTACCTGATGTCATCTATGGGGAAACTGGCAAACCCTGTACCGTATGTACAGGAAGATGGTTGCCTGTATGTGATGTCACACATCAGCAGGCCTTATGTATTCATAAATCCTATTAGTGTTGTTGGTGGAACTCCTGGGGTGTTTGTATATTCAGACCAAAACAAATTCCCAGAGAGATCTAGCTTGGCCGCGCAAACCTCTACCATTAGTAGAGCAGTAGACTTTAATGTCTTCATCTTGAAGCAGATGATGTAGTGATTCAGCAGCTGCAGATTTATTATGAGCTTCAGTTTCCCCAAACCATTTGGGCCAACAAAGGAGTATAACTCCTTGCCTTAATCATAGAATGGTAGAGGAAAGATGACATTCTTGTGTGCAGATTCTTGAACCATAGAGGTCAGTGCTTCTTGTCTGAACCTGAAATTGAAAGAGCAGAAACCATGAAATGACGAGGGGGGTCTTTTCTTTAGTTCCATGCGGTATCCATGAATGATAAACTACAAGACACCCAGGAAGAAACTCACGACGGCCTGACTGGAATGAACCTGGCTTCGGAACTTACAATAGGTGGCTCTGTTATCACCTTTCCCTCTGTCGTAAGCCGGACACCGCTTTGCCAAATAGGGCTTCCCTCCTGAGCCTTGCAGATCTTCTTGACCTGTGAAGTTGCAAAAGTAGATTTTCTTCTTTGAGAGCTTCATTTTTTGAGGTAGACACAATTTATTGCCTGTTATACCCTCTAGTTAGGGCTCCAGCTCGGGCCCAAAAAGTTATTTACACAAGAAGAGCATAACTTCCTCTTGGAGGCCACATCTGTAGATCAGTCCCTTAGCCACAAGGCTTTGGGTGCCAGCACAGTTAAGAGCAGAGAACCTGGCTACCATCCTCAAATTTTCTATGGCCCCATCACAGACAGATTATACAGCGGATGTGACAGGTGAAACTTTTCTGGTACCGTCTATAGTTCTATAGCTCCATCACTCATATAGCAACTGCTCTATCCAGGACTTCACTGACCTGGCCACTGAGGCCCAAGTGCTGCAAAGCTTAAAGCTAGAGTAAAAAGCCTCAAAGCCCTTACTAACGGCACATTCATCCTTTCTGTCCATATGGTCGGACAAATCCTTGTCTGGAAAGAAAATCCTTTTCAGCTGCTTTGGCCACAGCTGGGTGCAATAAAGCATCATTCTCCCTATTAAAGGGGAAGAGCTTCCTGGCTCTCTTGGGTGTTTGTATGTACTCAACTTCCCCTCTAGATTCTTCTGTTTTTACTTGATAATGGTTACAATTGGATTTCCTGGAGTAACCCTGGAAGGTATCTTCACACTTTTGCTTCTGGCATGTCTTTTAGGAAGCCAAAAGACATGCACCAAGAGGTCACTTTCCGCCTACCATGTAACAGTGTCTATAACAGGGGAGGCCCTTGGCCTAGACTAGCCTGCGCTTAGTCTCCAGGCTGTCAATATAATGGGGACTGCAATTCATTAAAAAATCAGATAAAGATGCACAATACAAACTTAGGCCAAGCTGGCTGCCTAGTGCTGAGGCCTAGCCTAGAAAGTACCCACAGACCCGCGTTGTCTGAGGGCAAGCCAGGATACTCTGGTGTTATTATATTGGCCTTGGGCCGCAGGGAATTAATAAACTGGAAGTATTCTAAGTTATGGCTGCCAGGGATAGTAAGGGTCATTCCTGACAGAGGAAACAAGAAAAAAAAACTGTGTAAGTACTATGGGTGAAAGGCATTTACCAAGTCATCATTCATTTGACTACAATAAAATTTTTCCTCATTCAGTCGCAATGCTGTTTTCGTATGGAGCTCTTTATTCCATACAGTGAGCTGCAGCTTTAAGAGATTACTTGGGGTTTAGTAATGCCTGCATTGCACCACTAGAAGAATCAGGACTGCACGTACATGGCGTGACTTACTGTTTGATTCATTAAGGCAGTGCACAGTACATTGAGTGGCATACCGCAAAAAAAAAACCTAACTCAACCCTCGAGGACAAGGGATATAGACAGGACGCAGTGTCTAAGTATTCACGCCTGAAATTCATTCTTAACCTTACGAGCAGAGGGTTTTGTACAAAAGAAACCCCATTAGACCCCTGATGCCAAAATACAACTGCAAATGCAAAAAAAGTGACCTTCCAGCTCATCGTGTGAATGATTGATAGTCAGGTGGCGGGAATAGGTCTGTTAGTCACCAGCCATTGATAAGAAATACACAATATAATTCAACCAGAATGTAGAAACACACATTATAAGAAAGTGTGTGAAAAACCAATGGTGCAATGCTTCTGCCCGTTTACAGGACTGCTCACTGTGGTAGGAACTCTGGTATTTGGAGAGTCCTCTTTCTATTAATCTTCAGGGTAACGAATATGACCCAAACTCCACACATTTTAATCCCTCAAAAACACATCAATGGAGCATTAATACGGTCACAATTATCTATTTACTGAAAAATAAATGAGTGAATTCAAAGAGTTAAGTATTAATAAAATTATAAGACCATTTATAAAACGCTGTGTCACTAGTATGGACGCCTAGATTATTAGATCAAATACATTTACAAATAATTGAGGCTGAAATTGAAGCATCT
>VKOC01000005.1:44768114-44844706 GCA_009364415.1 Spea multiplicata
CCTTCCATACACCACTGCTGCCTCTCTCTGGCCTCCCTACACCACCTTGCCTCTCTCCCTGACTCCCGGTGTCTTGTGAACCTTCGTTGCTGACCGGCACTTTCACTGGAGCTTCATAGAACCCCCCGCGTAAGTGAAGAGGAGTAACGGAGGCTGTCTGTGCGCATCGATTATTATCGATTTTATCGATTCGTTGTTGCAGCCCTACAAACAATTGTCTAAAAATGTCTTTGTATGCTGTAGCATTAACGTTACTCTTTACTGGAACTAAGGGGTCCAAACCCTGAAAAAGAGCCCCAGACCATTATCCCTCCTCTACCAAACTTTGCAGTAGGCACTATGCATCCCGGTCGGCAGCGTTCTCCTGGCATCCCCCAAACCCAGATTTGTCCATCAGACTTCCAGATAGTGAAGCGCGATTCATCACTCCAAAGAACAACATTTTGTACCTGCTGCACGCTCCAGCATTCGGGATCCCCTCCGTGAGTCTACTGCGTGGTCTACTGATTTATCATGGCTGAGCTGCTGTTAATCCTATATGCTTCCACTTCACAATAGTGAGGGATCCCCTCACCTCAGTAATGTTAATATCAGTGTATTGGGGGGGGGTTATGAATGAAAGACAACCCAGCAGGAACTCTCCATTGGCTGCGGTGGGGATTTTACTGCATGATTTCTAGCTGTCTCTTTAACTGGCGCTGTACGTTTCGATACGTTTGTGGTAGAAATTGTATTAAGGCGGGTTTTGAGATTTAAAGGAACTCTGTGCTGGCTTCCTGAGGGTTTGTTGAATTTGTTCTTGTACTTTTAAGTTATTTATTTATTTATTTATTGCTGTCGGCAAACATTTGTGTTTCTTCAAGAGCTTGGTGTGCAGCCTGCTGATGGTGCAGCTTCTTGTATTGATCACTCGTTTTCATTAGAAGAGCACAAGAAATTCTAGCAACTCATCCTTGACCAATATATATATATATATATAGATCGAGGCCAATGGAGAATTTGGTCCAAAAGCTGCCACCCAGAATGATGAAAAGGCACAGTAATGACCTCAGCGAGTGCTACTGGCATTTCTAGGAATCGGGAACAGAGTTTGTCCATGGAATATTCTAAATATAACTAGTAGAGTGTAGGTTTTTAATAACAAAGGATTAATAAAATGAGCATTTTGTCCACAAATGCGTAAATGATAAGGTATTGTTCCAAGTGCAGAGTTTATATCCAGCAACACATTTTGCCATCCATAGTTTAACAATTCAAAATATAAAAAGGGAATAACTTAAAAAAAAAATCAACAAAATACATGAAGGTATGGGGTTTGACCAAACGCAACAAGTATGCAAGTCTACGGGCATTCAATCTGCGTATTCTTATTGAGTTCATTTAACTATACATGCTTTGCTGCAAACTCGATCATAAAAGAATGTGTATTAGTTTTGGTTTACCGAAACAGCATTGTATTTTTGCTTGTATTTCATGTATTTGCACATCCAAGATACATAACATGCGAAAAAACCACTAGAATGATTGAGAAAGGCTAGGGGGAGAAGTCAAATCTTATGGCCAGGGGTGTATATATGGTATATCTACATAATATGTAAGACAGGGCTAATGAATTTTAAGTTTTTTTTAAAAAACAATCTCACGTAAGTTATCACCCAGAGCGCCGAAAAGGAAAGGCTAACAGATAACTGATTGGTCATTACAAGGTAGAGAAATGGATGGAATGGATACAGTTCCATTTAGATAATTTTTAAACTTTAAAAATTCTTGCCAAAAGTTACATTTCATATACAGAAATTGGGCTTAATTCAGTGAATACTCTAAAACACAGCTGGCTGTACCGTACGTTGGCTTTATGAGCTTCAGTTGTGGCACCAACATACAGTTAGGGAAATCGCTAAATGCAGAAATGTGGCGCCAGTTCACGGGCTAGGGCTATCAATTACGAGATGAAATGTGTAAGTTAGCCATCATTTTATTGTATTTGGGACATGGTAGTAGAATTGCTTCCAAAAACTCTTGATTTTAGACGGGCCGGGATTGAATTAACCCCCGCTATCCATAAGAAAGAAAAAAAAAAAAAGAGAGATTTGATTCCTGTCTAAATGAGAGATGCGGATCTGAAACCATCATCTGTCTAAAACATCAAATACATTCTTTATCTGTTGACGTGAACAGAAAATAAAAAGCACTGAACTATTAAATTATACAAGAGCAAAGCACATTTTACCCACAAATTCCGGCTTGTCTCTCCCTGTGCATTCCTATTTTCCTTTCAATCCATTAGTCAAATCGCCTTTCATACTGTGGTACTTGGTAATTGCGCTGGTCCTTAGAGAAAATCTGCTTCTTACGTGAGATCATAATATTGTAACTGTAGACAGATTATGAATGCACTTTTCTTGCTGAAATGACGAAAGTAATTATGCACACATGTAGAAAGTAATGCAAGGCACGCCCTATAAATATTAGAAATATTAGAAATCCACGTGGCCTTGTTTGCCCTGGAAAGTCCACAAAATCTAGGCGCAGTCCTGCGTACTTGGGAGCCACATTCTGGGACCTGATAATGAACAAGATGGCAATGTATCGTAGGACTATTCACTAAAAAAAGAGCGTAGTTGAGTGATGGGATACGTATAAAGCACTCCCATGCATTCATTGTTCCGGGGGCTTCATGTGGCATTGGGGGTCTCCCTTTAATATGCAGGTTTTTGTTGGGAGACTTAATATTTCCATGCAAATGAGACGATAAAGAATCAAAAAGTAACATATCGTGTGTCTTTATCTGCATGCCCTCACCTGAAATTCCAATGTTGCATTGGAAAGACGTGGTATTGTTTTTGGACATACCCGTGTCGTCAAGCATGTTTTATTAATGTATATAGCAATTGCTGAGTTTCTCTCAAGGATCGTGGCTATTTAACAATATACATCTTTTTTTCAACCCTCATTTCAATAACTTATTCACTGTATTAACCTCTGCCATGTCTGCTGGAGTAAAACTTGCTTACCTTTCTTTCGTAGAACACGTAGGAGCCACTTCCGTGCCTGTGATGTCAAAACGGAATAAAAAAAATAAGTGCACATACATGATCCTTACGGCATTAACCCACATATTTTTCTTATATGTTCTAATGAGTTAGAGTTGGGAAGCATAAGAAGTTTTTATTTATTTTTTTATTTTATATTTTCTTTTGGGGGGGGAGCTTTTGTATGAAAGAAACCAATGAAGAAAACGACAGTCATTATTTATGTCTAGATTGTAAGCTTGTGAAAAAAGGCCCTCGATACGTAATGTATGAGTTTGTCTTAGTCTAGTTTTGTTATACTCTCTGAATGTATGCGCAATTAGAAAAGTCCCATAAAGAGTTGGTTCTACATGAATAAAATATGATAATAAAAACAATGGGTGAACGAGCAAGAGCCGGCCCTAGGGGGATCACATACGAATCCCAATAACCTAAAACTCTGCCGCATTTGTTTCCATCGAGCAGCATTGCTGCGTCCACCTAACACCAATCAACAGGCCTGGGAACCCTACGGGTTTTGCCCGGAAAATCCTGGGGAAGTATCGCTTCTCCGGGTCTCCGGGTCAGTTCAGAGAATCGCTCTCGCCCCGCTCCCCACCTACTACCCCCTCAAAAATCATGTGTGTCCTGCGACGTCAGTGCGACCGCCCCACCGACGTCAGCAGGACCTTCTACCCCCCATCCAACAAGGGGGAGCCAATCAACCCTTACCCTAACTGCTTTGTTCTATTTTTCTGTCCAGCATCACATATTAACTATTTAGCTGCTAGACTTGCAAACCCCTTATATAGCTTCGCGCATCACCTTAACTATTCGATTACTAAGCTGGTGCAGCCACATCACGCCATTGTGGGGGGCTTTAAATTATAAAAGTGACTTATTGCTCACGGAACGTTGATTGTCCAATTTTTCCTATAAGTGCTAATAAGCGATTGCTTCTCTTCGTTAAAATGCATTGTAACTATAAAACCCTGGTAAAGCTTTCTTGGCTAAGACCGAAACTTTACTTAAAAACGACTGTCCTACTTTGGCTTTAGACCATTAGCTGGCTTAGGACCAGCTTATGAGTACGTGTTGGGCCAACAGAAAACTGAGCTGAAGTAAAAACATAACCATTATGAGGCTGGCGGGGAGACAGCCACTTAATATCAGCAACAGCTATCATTTGTCTTGTGAAGTCATGTGAAAAATATCAAGGAAAGTGGATATCATTTTCCCCGTCTCCGGCGTCGTCACTAAGATACAGTATTAGGCCTTTCAAAATAACAATATGTCTGCTAGTACCCGACCTTAGCAAGTCAGAGAAGGGATTCACTAAACTTTACAGTCGGAGAGCTGGAGTTTCTTATGGCGTCTGTATATTAGCCTAAAAGTGAAGCAGGAGCCAACTGCAACTCCCATTATTCTCATCCAGCATCAGAAAACACACAGCTCTGACTCAGTATTATTGGAGTTCTAGATGGGAACAGCCAGAGAACTACTTGACACAACTATACGTGAAATAATTTTTCACTGTTTAGTAAATTTGGCCAGTCAATGTTTTTTTTTTTGTTCGAAATCGAACACATGCAGCTTCTACTTATACTCATACCGAGAAATTCTCCAGGTTTCACCCCGGAGACCCCGAGTGAAGCTCCGGGAGTCTCCAGGTCGGTACGGGAAAACTCTTGGCCACGCCCCAATCTCCACCCCTCCCCTCCCACAAAGGCGTGTGTCGCGGGATGTCAACTGCCCGCAACGTCAACAGAACCGCCCACCGAAATCAACAGGATCGCCCGCAACATCAGTGGGACTGCCCACCAATGTCAGTAGGACGGGGGCTTATTTTTAATGTATGCAGTACATTTAGAATTCAAACAAAAAAATATATACGTTGTTCCTTTAAGGATTCTAGTTTTTTTTTCTGAGAAATGTTTTCGTGGTGTTTTGGTTCCGTGTCCCATTAATTATGAGGAGATGCAACTGTTCCACGCTGTGTACCAGTCTGCTAAGGGTTCTATTTTTGTAATGGCACAACAAAAATATTCGCTTCTGTTTTTAGAGAGGTACATGGAGTGATCCGTTTTATTGCCAAAGATCTTTGAGATATATTTATCTGCATTTATGGGTTTACGCTGCACAGTCATTCTCCGGACCGGGGGAGGGGGGGATCGATGTGTGACCACGCCCATCCACCACCCACATTCTGCCTATTCCCCGCCCACTTTCCATTCCCTCTAATGAAAGGCACTCGGGGCTATCCCTGCCTCCACATGAAGTCACTGCCCCAGAAGAGGGAGAGCTCCAGGTGGCCACTCGCCATTTAATCCTCATCCTCAATTCGTTTCATAAAGTACGCACTGGGTACGGGCTCAAAATGCATTGTTTTCAATGAGATTAGGGACCGCCCATTGTGTTTAAGGGGTTAATTTGCATTCACGTTTGTGGAGGCTTTTTGGGGCAGTAATATTACCTTAAAAATAAAATATACCTTTATCACTTCCTTTATTTGCCCTTTGATGATTTACTTACACCTTTAATTTATTATCCTCATACCCGAGAACTCAAGGGATTTGGCCCAAGATTCTCCTAGATCACTTCTGTGCCCATCCCCCACCCACTTTTTACTGTATGCTGTTTGGGGGTGGCCCTGCCCCTAGGTGTGGCTGGCCCCACCCCTCTGTGTGGCAAGCCCCCATACATGACCAGCCTACATAGCCACACCCCCTCATAAAGCCACTCCCCCTAAATAGAAGGAGAGCTTTGGGTTGCTTGCCCCGGGAAGTTCTGATCATTATAATAGTTATACTAGTTATGTTTTATGATATTGGGCATTATCGTGTGATTTTATGTACCCCAGCAGAAAAAAATAAATCTTAATGCACTAATAAATTGGCCAGTATAATGTGATTTATTGCGCTGACCTTGACCCAGGGTAGACGTCCATGCACCGAGGGTTAATATTTTCTGGTTTGGGGTATTTTATGTATACCAGCAGACAAAAAAACCCCTCACAAAATATAAGCATTTGCAAGCATTTTTCCTAAATTATCTATGCAAATGGGCTCAGTCTGCTGAGTCCCGAGAGGAACTTTGTATTTGCTGAACCAAAGAAAGAACTGAAGTATTGATTCAGCGATTGTCCTGAGCGACGCGTCCTGCTGCGGCTGCTGGATGCTTTTCAGTGTTTGTTTTCTGGAGCTGTCCTGTCTGGTTCTGGAAGGTCATATTCAGTCTGGGGGGTATGGTGGCTGGGGCTTCCTGTGCTCGTTTTGTGTAATGCTTCGCTATATATGTAATTATATTAACATTTACTGCTGTTTTTAGCACACGGAGGAAAGAGGAAGGATTTTTATAGCCTCGTTTTTATTACACCACCCAGCTGGACGAGCATCACATCCTGGGGTCAACTCGTTCTGGCTTTCTTTTGGAAATACGTTTTCAGCTGTCGGGGTTGGGGAAATCTTGCCAAATGAAGCCATGGAAAAATAAATAAATTGAGGGGTGTAATAAAGTTGACCAAAAACACACATTCCAGGCAATGCAATCAAGTTGTATTTAATGCATATTTATTGAAAAAGAAGCCAAAGATGCACAGAAAGGATCCAGCCATTATGTCAAGGTTGAAGGCACCGTTTCTCGTAGCAAATGAAACGTAATAAAAGTTTTAGGTGGTGGCCAAAAATATTTCAGTCCGATTGCCTTTTGCAGTCAAGAAGGATTTTTCCCTCCTAATGGCAGAATTCAAAGTAGGTTAATTAGGGTTTTTTGCCATTTTTTATCAACAGTAGGAAGGTTAGGTAGAAGGCAGGGGAGTAACTAGAAATCTCAGGGCCCCGGTGCGAGAATCTGTTAAGGGCCACCCCCACCCTCAAACCATCTATCCCTTTCTCACTATCTCCCCTCTCCCTGCCTACCCCCTTCTCACAATCTCCCCTCTCCCTCCCTACCTCCCCTTCTCACGATCTCCCCTCTCCCTCCCTACCCCCCTTCTCACAATCTATCCTCTCCTCCCTACCCCTTACTCACGATCTTCCCTCCCCTCCTACCCCCCTTCTCATGATCTCCCCTCTCCCTCCCTACCCCCCTTCTCACGATCTATACTCTCCCTCTCTACCCCCCCTTCTCACGATCAACCCTCTCCCTCCCTACCCCCCTTCTCACGATCTACCCTCTCCCTCCTACCCCCTTTCTCACAATCTGCCTTCTCCCTCCTACCCCCCCTTCTCACGATCTACCCACTCCCTCCCTACCCCCTTTGTAAGGTCACTTACTGCCAACTCCTGTGTTGGGAGCGTGAGGTGTTTGTCTCGAGTGCCGGTGCTTCACTGCTGAGCGCCGGCATATGACGGCACCCGAGACAAACGCCTCACGCTCCCAACACTGCACTCTGGGCAGCGCTGAGACAGGCAGCGGGGAGCAGAGGAGTCCTGGATTTCTGTGAGTCAGGGGCGCCCAAGAGTTGCCAAGCGGTCGTTTTCAGCAACCGCTCGCCACCCCTTGGGCCCCCCTGACTGGCAGAACTCCAGGGCCCGGTCGCAGTCGCGACCCCTGCGACCCCAGGAGTTCCACCACTGGTAGAAGGGTTGAACTTGATGGGTCTTTTTTCAACCTTATGTATTATGTAACTATGTAACTGTGTAACCACACAAAAGGTTCCCCCACTAGCCCCCTTGCCATCTTTGCCTTATTAGCTGTGTTCATTTTGCAGACTTATATGATGCTGACTTCTGAGTTAAGTCTCTCGAACTAAAGAGGAGGTGAAATATCGGAGCTTTAAAAATGAAAAGAATGAGAGGTAGAAAAGGGTCGATTATTCAATTCAATGTAACCGGAACAAATGGCGGAGATTTGTATTTAACCTCTAAATGGTTTTTTGTTATTGCAATGTTAAAAAATGTATGGTAATAAACATTAATAATTCCTAACTCGGAGACTGCGACACAGCACTAATTGGAAAACTCCCAAAAATTAATTATAATTATTACAAATATGAATTGTTACAAATAACCAGTAATGCCGCTTTCTATTAAAAGTAATAAATATTTAACGGAAGGTTTAATCGCACGGTCAGTTGGGCTTTTCATTTGTCTTAAGACACAAAAATGGATATTGGTCTGAGAACCAACATAGTGTCCAACATCGGACAGATCACTTAGTATTATCGAGGACTTGGAGTTACACACCACCGAGTATATGCTTCTAAATTCATTAACACTCTCTGGCTAGTATACTTATCACCATATTTATTTTTGGCTGATACATTATATTTTAGCCAGAATTTTATTTCGTCCCACCCTAGACTCGCCGTATCATTTTTGGATACCTTCTATGTGGGTTTAGTCTATGTCCTACAACGCACTATTGATGATGACGTATCAGAGGAAGGGTACACGGTGCAAACTTTCTTTTAGTGTCAGAGCTGTCTGGATGCGTTGTGTTTTGCTTTCGAGAATTCTGTCTGTGTCCCCCGAGAAACACGCAGATCACTACACTACAGTCTTAATCTACGTCCTGCCCTCGTACATCCCATGTGCATTCACGCAGCCTTCATATTAATACCCAAGCATCGTGTTAATTTCCCACGAGATTCCTCCTTCCCACCTCCTTCCATTGGCAGCGACAGCTGGTACATATGTGAAACTGTTAATTTTGAAAAACAAGTAAGTTTTGATGCCTCCGTCACAGGGAAAGAAGGTTTGAAATTGAATTCTTCTTGGTCGTTGGATTGATATTTGCTGTATGAGAAGAATGTGAAGCGGAGTTCAAGTAACCGAAGGAACACATGTTCCTTGGGAAGGGAGACCCTGTCGAGATGTCCCACATCTGTTCCTCTTTCTGCTTTCGAACACTGGCCTGTTTCACCTTCTCTGCTTTGTCGTAGCATTTTGTGTTGGTCTCAATCAACACAATCACACTACAAGTCCAAGGTTGACCTCTGCAGAAATTGGAGCTCAAGCTGAGATTTATCCGAAACTTTAGTAAAAGCGTTTTACTGGGAGAATATATCCTCTGCTGGGCCTTTATTTTTTAATTATATACACATTACTCTCCATTTACTGAGGAATCCTGGGTTCTGGATCTCACAAGTATAATTTGCGATGTCCATTTCAGTAAAATGCATAATATGATTCAGTGGGACAATGTTGAAGCGAGCAAGTGTCCCCTGAAGAATGAATATAAGGCATAAGCCCCCATATTTTTTTTTACTTATCCCACCCTCTACCACCTGAATTTGATCACCTCTTATTACATTCTTTTTTTTTTTGTATTTTAACCCTTCCTATTCCTGGCATTATTTAGTCTACCTAATGGCTATTGGAAGTAAAGCTTGTCATATTCATTGCCCTCGTTATAAAAGATTAGTGAAGATCAGTATCAGTTCACTTGCACATTTTGGTTCCATCTTTTTTGGAGATGGGATATGTTGGTTCTTTCAATAATTACAATCAACATTTCTGTGCATGAATTCAGATATCGTTGGTATTATAGCACAGGGTATTCTGAATAACATACAGTTTTCCTATCAACACAGCTGCTCCTGACACTTTTGGGCCAAATTATTTAAAGCTTGCCGTTCTGCCAAGTTTCCTCCAATAATAATAGCGACTCTAAATATATTTATTTTGCCAGACAAGATTATTTTCCTATGGAAGGTATACAAAAAAAACTTCTGAAAGTCATGGAAGGACAGGTGCATTTAAACATTTTTTTACATATGTCAAACGGCCGGTAGGGATTCACAGATGGTGGTCTCCATTAATTTCCCTTTGTGCCTATTCTCTGCTGGTTACAATGTCTTGTTGCGATATTACACGACCCAGTACTTGTAAGCCCGGTTAGCAAATTTTACAATTGTATTGAGAACCATATTTGCTCCAGTACGTAATACCGATACATGTACATTGGAAACAATGTTTAGGTAATGGCGGGCTTGTTCTATTCTCTTTTACAAGAGCAAGATGGTTTAAATAAGGCCAGACCTAAGATGGCCAACTATGGGAGGCAGGGCCACAGTAGGGTCACGTAAAGTGATGTTACATGGCCTCCGAGTAACAGGTAGCAAGACAGACTCCAGTTGTGTGTGTGAGTAAGAAAGGTAGTGTGTCTATGTACATTATCACATTACATTTATAAAGCATCAGCAGATTCCACAGCACTGTTACAATAAGAGGGTTAAATTAAAATCACACACAATAACAAGCTGGAGAAGAGGGCCCTGCTCTTGTGAGCTTACAATCTAGTCGGTGGTTGTGAGGGAGGTGAAGCAGTAGGAGAGGGCGGCTTGGATGGGTAGAAGTTGATCGGGTCGGGATGATCTTTAGAGGTTGTTGATCATTCAGATGGTTTGATTAGGATGATGGCTGCTGATTGCAGTTTCCCTCCAGTGTAACTCTTATCCGTCCACCGGGGATGAGGAGACAGCAGCAACATTTCCAAGCAAGCTTGTTTCCAAGTGAGGCCTTAGATTTTATAGGGCTTCCTCACATGTGGTCAGATAAGGTGATTTTATATAGGATGTTTCACATCTTGTCTTAACAATTGCAATTTAGCTAGGCAAGAGGTCACAAACGTTAACCCTTTGAAATCAGCAGGACATGGGGACAGGCAGGATAGAGACATAGCAGGTGAAAGCAAAGGGTTATTGCAGGAGATGAGGGGTTCAGGGGTGGATCAGCTGCAATAGGATAATTATTCATCTAAGAGAGGGAGATGGTTGCGATTAAAGCAGGGATGGATGTCTCGATGGCTCAGGGTAACTTTAAGGATATTATCACCCATTTAGCTTACAACATCTCGATTTCTGTACTGCTGCATGGGTTTGACAGACGAATTCTTTGATTCCAGGTTCTAAATAAGATTAGGAGGTTGGCAACAGCTGCTTGCGCTTTGTATGCTTTCTGAGCTGTGGCCGCACGTAGCTGTATCCAGAGAGTCTGATAAGCCAGCATGCGTAGTTATTCCGTTCAATACATCGCCTCTTTGGGTTTTTGGGGGGGTAACAACCTTAATTGGCGCACCTCTGCTCTATTTTATTTTTTATATACCTAAGGCGGGTGCGTTTTATTCAGTGTATCTTGTTACAACAGATGACACTTCCTAGTTGAATAGCTGCAGGTACATAAAACCCAGTAGAGGACAGCGTCCGTGGAAGGAATAAACTAGTTTTCAGATGATTCCCTCTAGATTGTAAGCTCTGTTTTATCAGTTCGTCTTAGCTTTGTCATACACTTTGATTGTGTGAACTTTATCAAGCGCTGCGTAAAATGTTGGCGCTAGAATAAAATATGGTGCTGAGCACAGCAGTTGACTGCACATCAATTCTTCTTAATAGTTTATTTTCATAAATACACTAGAAATGTATGTCTAGTCTGCCCATGATATATTATGTTGTGTGTGGCATTGAGGATGGTCTTTGCATGTTCAGCAGTCATTTGTGGCGGACTAGATGGGCCGAATGGTTATATTCTGCTGTTTCATTTACAGACTATTGTGAATAATGGTCATTTGAGTCCAAGGTTACTTGAATTCATAAATTCTTGTACACACGTCCGTGTTGATTACATGTCCACTAGTCATTTACAGACTATTGTGAATAATGGTCAAGGTTACTGGAACTCATAAACTGGAACTCATAAATCCTTATACCATCCTCCCAGTTCGACTCATTATAAGGTTTGCTGACGGTTTGACCTTATTGACCCATATATCAGTGTTAACCTCAGCTCATTGTACAATATATTATATGTTGCTGTTCTATTGTAAATCGGAAATGTCTGTGTGATATTGGCACTTTGAAATTGCATATTCAGCACTGGCTTATCTAAAAGGTCATCATTATTATCTTGTAGACACGCATTCACACACACACACTGCGGAATCTCCCAATTTTACTGCTAGATTTGTGAAAGGCAGTCAAACTAAACACAAAGTTACCCTTTGTTTGAAAAGATTTTGCTTCCCAACACACCAAACCTTTGTTCTGTGTCACAAAGATGGGACATTCAAACCTTGAGCAATACTTTGAAAGCTTGGTGTTTAATTACTATTGACAAGGAACACTAATGTATTTTTTTGGTACCCTAACAGAGTAGAAGCCATATGCATCCTTTGAATATATACATATCATACAGCGAGATAACTACATGGGTTATGGAAAGTTCAGTGATCTGCCAAGGTGTCCCTCAACGCCTTTTGTGCTTTTACCGTCTGGGTTTGGTAGGGAGCGGGGAGATCTGTGGAGAAGGAGGCACATACAGCGACATGGAGTGGTTGCGCCCCGGCATTTCACTATAACACCTAGCAGCAACAGTCAGAATGCGTGTCTTCTCACAATACACGCAATCGCGATGAACCAAAAACAAGAGAAATGTACGGAAGAATTAAGTTTACCCTTAATTTGTCTCGGAACTGAAAGACGACTCTTTATGATGTCATTATGATATCAAAACAAAAGAGAATATAAATGCTGAAATATTGTCACAGCTCTAACAAAAAAAAACATTTTTGGTTTTTAGATTTCACACTTATGGTCTGAAGAGGTCTGAAATGTGATTTCTACCGATGGAAGGACAGACTTGTCTCCTTCCCCTTCCACCACCAAGAATGTAATTTATACATTTCCATTTCCATCAATGCCAATAAGTCAAAACGACTAGCGAAGGCTTGTTAAATCTGTACCTCCATGGCAACTAAGGGCTGTCTTTCACATAAACACAAGCAGTCAGAGTCTAATTTCCATTTAAATGACGCGTGATCCACACACAGGTTTGCAACTAAATCACCGACCGCAGGGAAGTTTATAGAGATGGTTCCATCCTAATGAAATGGACTTAGAACATGCTTGTATGTACACTCCGTCACCATGTGCAAATATACAAAGAAAAGCTACTTTTTACATTTAAAATTAAAATTACTCAGAAATATTAATCACGTCTCACATATTTACACACACTTAACACATACACAAACATACACACATATATACTCACACACACACACTAACACACATGTACACGTACTCATGCTAACATAAACACTTAAGCTATCAGAAACTCTCTCTAACACACACACACACATGCTAACACACTTATACATATATTATCTTGTAGGCATGAAATAATGTATGAATTTATTTTATGGTTCCCTAACGGAGGAGAAGCCCTATGTATCATTCGTATATATTCATATCACAGCGAGATAACTACATAACTATCCTACACAAAGCCTTATTTTTTGGATGTAGGTGCCCGAGTTGGGCCATAGAGGATTGCAAACCGTCGACATAATAGGAGACTAAATATAACGTAATTATAGCGTTTTTCTCAAGCCCGTTGGTATAAGCAATAACGGCTGTTTATTGCGTTTAATGATGATCTTGGAGTGGGCATTTACAGCCATGTATCATAGTTTGCAGATGACACAGAACTAGGTTAGGTGAAACAGTTTGAATTCGATGTTTTATCTCTGCAGGACGATAGGGTCCAAGAAGAAGACTGGGCAGCCAAGTGGCAAATTACATTTAACAATGATAAATGCAAAGTTATGCATTATGCAAACAACATCCAAGTAATACCTAGCATGGGGTTGGGTTAATCAAACAAGAAGGATTTCTGAATATTTGTAGACAATAAACTTGAGGTCCAGTACGATATTATCATTTTTCCTCTGTATTATTCAGTGATACAATTCAATTGATGCCTTTAAATATGGGCTAGATGATTTTTCTGAGCAAAGAAGAATATACAGGGATATAACGGGTCATAAGGACAGGATCAGCGAGATATCAGATTTCAGCAATTTTGGAGACAGGAAAGAGATTTTTTTTTCCCATCATGAGGCACATTATGTTTTTTTTGTCTTATTCTAGGTCAAGCTCAAGGTTGAACATGAAGAACTTGTCTTTGTTCAACCCAAATGACTATGTTAATATGCTTATCGTGGAAACATAGTATGAAGAAATTAAGAAAATATTAATTAAGTGCAATCAATTATTATTTACCATACATTTTTGAGAATTTAGCTAAAAAGAAATGGATTTCCGAGAGCGTTCAAGCTATTGAATAACATGAAAACAAATGTTTTTTTTGCAACTTCTGCTAAAAAGAAATTACGCGAAGGTCATGGTGATTTTCAGATATTGGTTGAATTAATATTTTATATAAATACATTTTCCTACCTTTCTAAAGTTTAATACTTTAAGAAAGAAAGGTGTGTGTGTGTGTGTGGGGGGGGGTAATACTTGTAATGGTTTTCCACAATGGAAAAACCTATTTAAAGGACTGGTGAGAGTCCTTTGCTATCCAGAAAATAATTATTTAGCACAAAATCATTAGCAGAAGTCAACCTGTTTTTACAGGACATTGAGCCGTAGCAGGTCGTGTCAAACTGTAAGTCACAATGTGGACCACGGAAAGGCGATGAATATGACCTCCACACTATACGGTATACATTAAAACGCATCAGATTAAGAAAGTATTTGCAGAAAATTGGTTTAAAGACAGAACACAAAAGGTGGCTGTCAGTGGACCAGGCTTCATTTGAACAAAAGTTTTGAGGGTCCTACCCAAAGGTTCTTTCCATGTTCCCATTCTTTATTTATTTACTTATCAATAATATGGGGCACATCTTGACGAGCAACATCTTAACATCTGCAGATGACACAAAATTATGTAAGGCAATTAAATCAGAACTGTGTGTTAAATGGCACAAACATACCCAAACACTAACAAACACACATACCCAGATACTAACACACACACTGACACTCACACTAAACACAGACACTCTCACAGACGAAGTCGGACACTAACACTCACACAGAGACATGGAAACACACACTGACGCACACGCTAACACTCACATACACCAAACACACCCTGATGCTCACACTCTTATGCATTGACACTCACACCAACACACACACATACACCCAGACACTAACACTCCTCTCACTTGCCTCAGTTCCTCTTCCACACAGCTCACAAAGGACCCCGGTAAACTCCCACACCAGGTAGGAGGCTTCTGGGATGTAAAGTGAGGGATTCTGGACGCACCTCTTTATTCCAGTACTGACCCATCAAACTGGAACGGGTGGCAATCCTAAACCTTATCCCCAAACGATACAAACTAGGAACCTGACACTAACCACACATCTTGCGTAATTTTTGCATTGGGTTACTATTGATGTCAGCAAAGAACAGCTAAATGATTCGAGTCATCTAATATTTCCCATACTGACCTCTGTTGTCGTGATGAAAAATGGCGACTACGCTCATCATTCCGGCTAAAGTGTGTTTGAGCCGATGCGGTTGTTTCGGTGCACAGTTCATTAGTGTTTTTCTAATCAAGGCTAAGAGAGAGGAATTTCTTATTTATTGTCTTTTGACTTTTGACTGTATGCGTCATGGGAAAAAACTCTGAATCGTCCCACGAGCATTCCTTCTCATGCTTTTTCTAATTTTGCTTTTGTCCATCTGGCAGCAGAAAACAAGGATTTAGCGAGAATGAAGTTAAACATCTTTCTTGCATCACACATACTAATTCCTTCTGTAAGCATTGTCTTGTGTGCTAAATGTCCTTAGTTAACATACATCCGAGGGAACTTATTCGGTCAGCGTAATTGTTTGGGGATATTTGCTTCAGCAATTTACCTTGGAAAACGTGGTCTGTGGCAAAAAAAAGCGTGTAATCTGTAATTATCTAATAAATTTCCTCTTAACGGTAGGAGAGCATCAGGTGGATTAATGATTGCGCAATGTTACTTGTTGTTGTGCCATTTATATTTGCCTGCACTGTGCATCGGCAACACGTCGATTCTTGTGGTTGAAGTTGGGGCCAGTGGTGTATTTTATTAGGCTCTGCCCTGGGCCTGACCCTGGGCTACATCCCTAGCAGCTCCGCACCACCTACCCACATGGTCATTGTCGTGTCTGCTAAGTGCTGGGTGTATGGCATCATATTATACCATATCTCCCTACCTCAGAATGATGGACGGTACCAGGTTAGGTCACTGGTGGCTGGGCTGGCTGATCACAGAACTCCATAATGTAACTGGACCGGTTACATAGGAGATATCTGATGTGCCCAACAGCCCATTGAGCAGTGGCCCACTGGGGAACCTGATCTTCTAATCTGCCCATAGTTTTGCAGCAAAAGGGATCGCCTATTGTAGAAATAAAGATAAACCATAAAGATCCATGAACAACATAAACAACTGAACAATCAGTGAGTTGCTCATACATTTCTTATTTGGGTTTACAAACATGGGGCATGGGGTAAGTGAGAGATTTAATGGATATGGTTAAAAATATTTACTATTTGTGTAACGAGTGGCATATTTCAAATAAACAGTTAAAATTATACCGGAGGGACAGTGACCTCTTGTGATGGAAACCAGAGTTGCAAGGGTTAAAGCTTGGTTATCGTTTCTGGCCATGTCTCTTCTGGGGACCCGGAGCAGCTCAAGTTAATGGGTTAACAAGATGAGCTGTTTGTGAATGGTACTGGTGTCTGGTACAGAGGCAAACGAACAAGGGGTTAAAAATTCAAATGTGGTATTAGGACAAAGCAACAAATAAATCACTAGGCATTACTTTGTTTCAAGTTAATGAACTGTAAATGCTGTCTTTAGTGGCATAAGGGTTGATGGGGTGAGGGTGAGTTCCAGGAGGCTTTGGGGCTTTTTCCACCTCTGTGGTTCCTTTTGGGTGGGATTTATGCGCGGGGGTGCAGATCTATGCAGCCGTCCCCCAAGCACCCACTCTAATAATTTCTACAAAGTAAGGTAACAAACACCAAGGTATGAAATTATTATTTATGTTGATTTTCTACTATATTTCCCTCAAATTCTCTTTCAGCATGAATAACTTAACCAATATTCCCTATTATTAGGAAGAGATAATTAATGTTTTTAGTGGCTAAAAGCAATCATTTATTTAGACATAAATTATGTATGTGATTAAAATTATGATTTTAACTCTGCTTTACTTTTTTTTTAGCTCTGGCACATAATCACTTTTTCTAAATTTAGCTACATTTTCTAATTTAGCAGCAGAATTTCAGTTTTTGGCGAATGGGGTGTTGGGTCGTCACTTGTACTATTTACTAATCTTGAACCAATATTAATTTGTGTGTTTACATTCCTATATCATGTGTCACATTCATAAAAACCCTACGTTGTGATATTTACAGATTATAGTAAGCAATATATTTGGTTTTAGCCCACCCCCCTTGCGCGTACAACATGGGCTCAACCATTGTTCTCAAGGTCTGCTTGATTATTCCTCCCCATTAAGTTACTTTGCTGGTTGTTATTGACAAGCCCTTGGAAGGAGGGTGTAGAGAAGAGAGAAGACAGGAAATTGATAATGCAAACTGGGCCAAATTGAGTTGCAGATCTCAGCTCTCCTTTACAAAATAACAAACACAAATCCATAGGGAAGCTGCAGCCGAGTTCTTGGTGAAGAATCCAGGAAAGTGGAGAATTAAAATGGACTTATTTCATATATATATATTTTCTTTTGCAGGTATGAGACCAAATCATTTTTAACCCTTTCCCCTTTCTCTCTGTTTTCACTATTTTCTTTGGGGGGGGGGGGGTTAATGGTCCACTTCGGAAATTGTGTAAAGTTGAACTTAGGTTGAAGTCCTTACAGGTTCCCGTTGGACTTGGGGCATCTGTAGTTACAGGCTATGGTTACCTATTTCTTGGGTTAATGCCTTTTGCGTTGCTTCTTATTGCCATTTTTACTTTATTTGTTATTGTTATTATATTATTATGGACCAATAAAAGTTCTTAACTGTAAACTTAAAATGGTAGGTAGTTTTTATTAGTTTTCTTAGCATTTTTTTTTATCATGATGATTACTGTAACATATTTGTAAAATGAAAAGTAATTCTAACGATCAATTAGGATTTTAAAGTCAAACTTGGATCAGTGAACACAACTTGCCATTGGAACACAGGAGTGATGGGAGTGATAAAGGGCCATTGGCAACACAGGAGTGATCGGAGTTATAAAGGGCCATTTGAACACAGGAGTGCATGGGAGTTATAAAAGCGGCCATTGCGAACACAGGAGTGATGGGGAGTATAAAGGGCCATTGGAACACAGGAGTGATGGGATGTCGATAAAGGGGCCATTGGAACACAGGGTGATGCGGAGAGATAAAGCGCCATTGGAACACAGCGAGTGATGGGAGAGATAAAGCGCATTGGAACACAGGAGTGATGGAGAGTGATAAAGGCCATTGGAACACAGGAGTGATGGTAAGTGATAAAGGGCCATTGAACACAGGAGTGATGAGCGTGTTAAAGGGCCATTTGGAAACCGACAGGAAGTATATGAGATAAAGGGCCATTGGAACACAGGAGTGATGGGAGAATAAAGCGCCATGAGAAACAGGAGTGATTGGATACAGTTGATAAAGGGCCATGAACACAGGATTGATGAGCGTGTAAAGGGCATTTGGAACACAGGATGCATGGGAGTGAAAAGGGCCATTGGAACCACAGAGTAAGGGGGTGATAAAGGGCCATTGGAACACAGGAAGTGATGGGAGTGATAAAGGGCTATTGGAACACAGGGAGTGTATGAGAGTGAATACAAGGGGCCATTGGAACACAGGAGTCGATGGGGGCCGTGATAAAGGTTCCATTGGAAACACAGGAGTATGGAGTGATTAAAGGGCCATTGGAACACAGGAGTGATGGGAGTGATAAAGGGCCATTGGAACACAGGAGTGGATGTGAGTGATAAAAGGGCCATTGGAACACAGGAGTGGATGAGAGTGATAAAGGGCCATTGGAACACAGGAGTGATTGGGAGAGATAAGGGCCATTGGAACACAGGAGTGATGGGAGTTGATAATAAAGGACCATTGGAACACAGGAGTGATGGGAGTGATAAAGGGTCTCTGTACGCCTATGAAGAGATTCCATTAAAAATCACCCATTTCCAGCTACAAAAGTCATTTACAACATTGACCCCGTCTGCGCTGGATTTCTGATCCATTTCATGTTATTTTAATAGACAAAAACTTTTCTTTTAAAAACAAGGGATTTTCTAAGTGAACCCAAAATTTTTGAATGTAATAGTCTTATTTAATTCTGTAAACACCGTTTATTGAATGGTCTAGGTAGTTGGATGTATGTAGTTAGAAACTCATGTCTGTAGTTACTAAAATAACATCAAAAGTATAGGACATGATGTAAATGAATTTATTTATGCTTAAATACGGCAATATTTCCCCTCGAGATGGATGGCCGTTCAGCATCTACGCGATACAGAAGAATTTCATTAAGGTGAGGGATTGCGCCTGTGATTTATTGGGACCTCAGAGTGGAGAATTCCTTGAGTATGGAGAGAGAAGGCCTGGAGTTGTCTTTTCAGCAGGAAGCCATTTTGTGGGCAATACATTAGAAACATGAAAGTAGAGAGGATTAGTATTTGTTTTCTTGGGCTTTTAGTGCGGTACTCAGGGAAAAAAGGCATTAATAAGTCAAACTGCTTTTACAGTTTCTTTGTTTTTCTACGTGTATTTAGTGCTAATCAATCTTCATAGAGCTCTTAGCCCTCACTAATTTGTAGCTTTGTTTCCACGGATACCGGGACATGGAAACCATTTGTAGAAAGTAAAATGCTCTTCACTCTTGGCGCACACATATTACCACAATAATCCATTAAAATTTACTGTTTCCCAGGCAGCCTTCTAAACTTTGTGTTAAAGCCATTGGTAAGGACCTTAATATGCCTTCACTAAAGCTGTGATAATCACTAGAGTGTAGGAGAAGTTGCAGCTCCAGAGCTGCAGTGCAAAACCTTTTCCATGGTTTGACTTTTTGGGGGGGCCAGTCGTCAGTGGCAAGAAAATGAAGTGGAAGTGCGCTCTACGCATTGGCAAAGAGGGGGTCTCTTTAGGCCCCCACCCCCCCACCTTGGGCCATGAAATCAATAAAAAGGAAGTTCAACTAAGCAATTTAATGTGGTGTGCAGAGTAATAGTGTACATTCCACTCGTGCACTGCTACGGAATATGATGGCACTATATAGAACAATAAATAGTAATAATTCCACGTGCGCTATTCCAGACCACATAGAATTCCATATATAACGTGATAAACGCTAAAACACGAACAGGAAAAAACACAATATAACCTTTAATGCCAGCATCTGGTCTGTGCCATACCATTGAATTAGGAGTAAAATATACTTATTTTTGAACATACCACATTCAGTCACTTGCACGCAGATAGTTTCTTATGCAATTATATATTTTCTCATTTAAAAAAAAACATTCAGGGAAAAATATAAGCAAACAAATGAAATACTAAATAACACTAAGGAAAGCAAATTCTCTTCATTAATGCATTCAAAAACCTTATAAAATGTGAGCACTAAATCCAAATTTTATTTCATGCACTGCTTGTAATTTCCGGTTTACCTATTGTACAGCTCTGCGGAATATGATGGCGCTATAGAAATCAAACAATAACTAAATACGTACCTCTGCTGTAGATCCTGATATTTGACTCGGCATTTAAAAGAAAAAAAAATCTGTTTAATGAAAAAGTGACAAATTAACTTGATATGCTCGACACTTTAAAAATTCAGATAGTTGACGCGTCTTCCAGCGAGGCAATAAACCAGGTGTTTGACGATAAAGCCAACTCCATTATGCATGCAACGTGGAAAAAAACGATACACGAGCGTTCCTTATAAATCCATCCCCAAGGGGGATATCTACGTTCCATTCTTGCCCTGGCTGATCAAGTAATTACATTACAAATTCACTTTGCTTATGGAGTGATCAATGTATAATTATCAAATGAGATGAAACCTTGAGGCAAAGATATGAGAAGCATTAATGAAAAGCCTATGGGTCACGTGGTGTTCAACGTTAGCAAACAACTTCTGCTGTAAATCCAACCTGTCTTTTTTATATATACCTTTTGCACTAGATATTCATTTTTTTAAAAAATTATTTTCACTCTCCTTGCTTTCCAAGAGAGACAAATACATTTGTCTACATAAAGACTACATAAAGATTTATACACAGTCCCGATGCATGGCATGTATTATATATATATATATATATAGATACCGTATTTGCCCGAACATAGTGGGGGTGGGGCCTATATTTGTGGTTTGGCGCAGGAATGCGCAATTCGTATCGCCTGACGAC
This sequence comes from Spea multiplicata, assembly GCA_009364415.1. Classification (NCBI taxonomy): domain Eukaryota; kingdom Metazoa; phylum Chordata; class Amphibia; order Anura; family Pelobatidae; genus Spea; species Spea multiplicata. Next base: position 44,789,310 of record VKOC01000005.1, read on the forward strand.
CGGGACATGCAGTTCCGGGTGCCGAGGAGGCAGCAGGGTTAGGATACAGATCCCCCGCAGCGCTGCAGGGGCCCTTCATCCTACTCTCCGATACAATGAGACAGCTTCCCCTGCCAGCACTTTCCACGGGGGGAGTGCCGGCACGGCAGATTGTCTATCGGGGGCGCATCGGGGGGGCAGAGTGGCAGCATATCTATTACACTAAGAATCAAAATTTTTCTTTAAAAAAGCCCCAAACCTTTAGGGTGCGGCCTATAATCGAGCCAATACGTTACATATGTATATATATATAATATATAATAAGCATGTACATATGGGAACACAAAAACGATTTGGATGAAATTTCGTTCCCTGCCCATTCAGTTTGGTTGAAAATTCGAGAGCAATTTTGATTCGGGAATGAAATTTTTTGGCCGGTTCCTACATTCACTAACACTCTCACTCACTTTCTAACACTCATTCTCGTTTGCTCTCTCTGCTGACCACTTCTGCCTTTTCTGCATCGTCATCTTCTATTTTCTCCCTTCTCGTCTCTCTTCAATCTTCAATCTGCTATCTTCTTTCTTAGTCCGTATCTCCATGCACATAACCTGGGTGGGAACTTCCTCCAAAATGGCGGTGCTAACGGTGACTTCCCCTCACTGAACCTCCAATGCATTTTTACACGCTATGCGCTTCAGCACTCAGCGGCCCAGCAGCATTCACAGTGGACTGGGGCAGATCTAGCAGGGCAACGTTTAAGGTCACTCAGCTCTTCAGTACGACCCAATCTACTCTCATTGTCTGTCTATGGAGATGGCTGCCTACGTGGTTCATTTTATATAGCTGTTAGTAATGGCTGTGGCTGGCTGGAACACCTAAACTCAACAATATTCAAGAAGAATATTTCACATATAGGTAACATTTTATACAGAAAACATAACTAAGGTGAAAGTGAAGGTGATTTCTCAAAATGCCAAAAGCCTGGCAGCACATAGTATGAAGTTCTAAAAATCTTGACGCACTTTACGCTGTGCTGGTTAATGTCAAGGTTATTTTTGCTGGCAGAATTTTAAAATTTTGTAATGTTTTTATATTTTGTAGTCAAGTGGATCAAACTGCTTGAACTAATCTGTGAGAGCTCTGAATAATTATCCGGTGAACTACTCACAGCACTGGTGGGCTATCTAAAGGCTTGGGTTAACTGAGGCGAAATCACTCACACTAAGAAAACATTGATCCTCTCCAAAACTGAGTAGCCCTTGAGAATTGGAACATCTATTCTGTTACATGGTGTAACAATTATCACTTATCAATTATCTACTGGGGGGTACAATAAGTGCAGAAGTCTGGTAGTCAGGAAGTCAGGAAGAGGTCTCAGGCCCTTAGAGCTCGCAGTCTAAGTATTATTAGTAGTATTATTTTAAATTCTGAGACATTGTTTTATCTCTAATTTTGTTTCCTTCACAGGAAGATGAAACATTTGACTCTGCGTTCCGATGACGACACCGTTTAACAGAGGGGATCAGGACCGGTGATGTTGCCTTCTTCTCAAGCTAACAGGAGAAAGTGTATAACGTCACTGTGGCTATGATCGGGATGGAGCTCTGTAATACGTTTGAATGGTGGAGGACCGGTTCCAGGATCATATGCTGATCATAAAACACACCAAAAAATGGTACTAATACTATACCATTTATATCAGTTTACATCAATTAACAAGCCAACATAGAAACATAAAATTTGACAGCAGATAAGAACCATTCTCCCCATCAAGTCTACCCATTATTTTCTGATGTAAAGACTCCGGCCGTAATCACTCCTCGGTCTTTTCTTAGATTCACATACGTGTTTAAATTCCCTGTGGTTTTAGCCTTTATCACTTTAAAAAACTTTAAAAAAAATAAATAAAAAACTCTTAAAAAAAACTTAAAAAAAAAAAAAAAAACTTCCTTCCATCTACAACCAAACCTCTGACCCTCTAGTGTTGGATTATGACCTTTTGTCCTAAAATTTCTAGTTCTTTTCAATAAACTTCCTTCCTGTACTCCTAAGCTATTCATGTTGAGATTCCTGAATTTTCTCCAACTAAATTAAACAAAATAATAATAAAAAAAATTAAATACTTATGTTATTTGTGGCTCCAACTACTTTTCAAAACATAAGTACAACAACTGCTGACCTCAAAGGATAAAATATATTTTTATGTCAGAATTGTCCTAGTTAAACTGGTTTTAAGCGGTCAATACATAATATCTGCTCTTATTTTATGAATACCAGAAAAACAAATGTAATTGTCCATGCAATAAACATTCTAACCAATTTATTATACTCTTTATTCTAAATGAATGTGTTAAACTTAATGAGCAGCAGAAATATGTATTTTATATGTCAGGATGTTAAGCAAGACATGAAATATTTTAATACAAAATTAATTTACCTATATGAGACTTTTTCAGCGTCATTGATTTTAATGGTAAAGATCGGTAAGAAAGTAACGCAGACTTGTGAAATGATATTACTTTAGGAAAATGTATGGCATAATGTATCAAGGTGAGTAACAAGGTTAATAGTTTTGGAGCTCCATTATTACGATACAATATCAAAGGCTAGAAAACATGGCAGCAGTTAAAGTAAAGGTCCTTTCGGTCAGTCTGTACCCTTTACAAATAATGAAAGCTTTGAAAACACTCAGTTTATAATAGTAGAGGTCTAGGAGAAGTGTAAGTAAATGTCAATCACAGAAGAATCAGAAACCAGTAAAGCATGGAATATTTAGTGATTACAAAGGGAAATAGACGTCGTTCTGTTTTTGTTTCTATATTGGAACCCGGGCAATAAATGCATAGATCTCATTAATGGTTGGACTCAATCATCTTTGTAGCTAAAGCATTCTGGAGCGCGGTGTGTCCAGCTGGTTCTTGACTTTACGGCGGATTCTACAATTACATTTGGTTGACTGAAGAGCGCAGGTAAACTAGGAAGGTTCTTGACCAGTCCTTTCAAGGTTCAGGCATTTAAAAAGTAAGCAGCAGTAGACTATAGATGATCAAGGAGATGATCAGGGAGATGTCCTCTGGGGTCTTCCAGAAAGGTATCCTCTTTGAGTGCAAGGAAGAAAGATTCTGTTTCTGAGAAATGGATTAAGGAGTTACACACCAGCAGCCTTGTTTGTATGTTTAGTGTTGTAAACATGTGTCGTTTAATTCAATAGATAGAAAGGAGGATGCGTCTATGGATTTTTAGGACCCAGATACAATAAGTCAATGGCTAAGGCATTGTGTTTGAGGGGATTTCCTAGGTTGACCCAACAGCTTGGACCATATGGTAAGTGACTTTCCTGGTTGCAGCTCCTACAGTCAGTATTGTCATAGCCTTTTATATTGCTGGCTGTAAGATTCATATATGACGCTGAATGAGAAAAAAGCTTTTGGGTAAAAATGGCTTGAAATTCTTTGCTTGTTTTAGAGCATTCTCTTTGTTCAAACAGTTGTATAATCATCAATTGGTTTAAGTACATAAAAGCATTGGGGGGGGGGGTAAAAGCTAGCATGCTTGCATTCTTCAAAAACTATTTCCTTTTTCAATGTAAAAATTTAATAAAATGATGATAATAATATTCTAAAGCTATATCCTTACTCATCATCTTTAAAAAGGTGTCAGAACCAAGAATAACTTAACCTAGAGGATATATTGCTTAATGGGGAGGAATAATCTGTTGTAAACATAACATGGGTTTCTAAAACATGTGCATAGATATCTTATCTGGTAACATCATTACATAGGTTTATTAAGTGTACTGGAATATACTGTAGGTCGGAGATCTGTTTTAATTCCATTATATTAAATGAACTGTTCCAGCTAGCGTGGAGAATTTAACATTTTTGTAACTAAATGCTGCCCGGGGAACATCATTCTTGGATCTTCCCAGAGTTAATTCTTTAATAATGAGAAATGACCCCTCATTCAAGGTGTTAGCATGGAGGCTAAATAGGGTGTTGCATTTGCTGCTCATTAAGACCTTTGTGGAAATTGTACCTGATTGACAAGGACCAATACAATAGAAAATTCCGAAATCTCATATCTGTTGTCAATCAGTCTAAAAACATTTGACTTTCGCTGGTTCTGTATGCCCAAGAAACTCCAACAGGCAAAGTTGGTCTCTCTCAGCCATAATAATTTATTTAGAGCTTTTGATCCACATCTATACCGATTACCAGTGGCTCCAGGCACCTATGATTTTTGTGCTGGCCCTAAAACCTCTCGCAATAAAGATCAAACACAACGAGGGAACTTCCAGATTGAGAGTGCAAACTAGGGCTCTTTCCAGGAGATATTTTGCCGGCAGTAAGTGAGCCCGCCGTATCGTTTAAACATCTGCGTGAAAAATTCGATGGATATAGCAAAGTATCACACTGTAAGAACTATACCAATAAAGCCCAGGCTTTGCCAATGGGATTTAATCAGGAGGATATTGTTATTGTTACTACAGATATCCTACGTGGATGGAGTGGAGGTCTAAGAACCATACATAGAGGTAAAGCTCAGAGAATAGCTTTATACAATTGTAAAAAAAAAACTAATTGTATTAAGATGCTGGCCACTGGTAATGTTGGTTCATTAAAATAGGGCAAAATGGAGAAATCTTGTCTGGGTAGGATTGTGACACTAAAAATGGTGTGTCTCCCAAAACTCATATACCGTTTCCAAACAATTTTGCAGTCCATACATGGATACATACTGATATATCAACAGGCCTTTAACAAATATATTTGTTAATAAAGTAAAGGAATGTTCACATTCATGCACCTTATCTAAACAGACTGAAAGGGAGTATTCGCCAACTATAGGATTATGCTGTTAGATTGACACAGCTACTCTACATAATATGCCTATATGGGTAAGTATAGAGAACCAGTATGGCTTTCTAGAGACTTCCAACTTGGTGAATACTGTCAACGTCTAATGTGTTTGGCCCTCTGGAATAGGAAACTGATATTGCATGTAATATAGCATGGTCACATAGACTTTCACCACTCTCTGTGTCCAGGTTCTATACAGAAAACCTTATTTGGGGTATGTAAAGAGAGGGTGGTTGAAATTAGTCAATGATTGTCCGTCCTCAAGTTTATAGCAAAATGTCTTGAAGATCCCTGCCTCTGTGGAGTGGTGTTTTGTTGTTATGATTTGCTTCTGAACCCAAAGTGTCCTCGGTTATTGTACATGGAGCTGTGGGAAAAAGACATAGGTTCCTCATTCAGTAGTAGAGTGGAACCAGGCATTGGCAAATATGGCGGGAGTCTCCTATTGCACAATTCATTAGGAAGCAGGGATGAAGGATATATACAGGCGGTACTTGACATCATTGAGACAGCCACATATTTTTCTTAACCTATGCAGTAAATATTGTCCTGTGAAGGGGGAACATGTTTCAAACATGACAGTATAATTACCCGTTTCCGTTCAGGTTTCCAAAGTGCCTAATAACATATTTACAACACCAGTCCAGCAGCATCACCATTTGACATGTTGCCTAAGAGTATTAATATGTATGCTAGAAAACTGGTTATACATATTTAATAGCAGCTAAATGATTAATAACGAGGCAACTGAAAATCACAACAGGTCCCTACCATTGCTCAACTTCAGCATCTCATAATAGAAAATGAGCAATGTAGGTATGTGGTTCTTCTGGCAGCCCGATGCTGGAGCGGTTAGAAGTATAGGACCTCTGGAGCTTCTATATAACACCAGACATAGTTTTTTGGGGGGTTTTGTCATTTTTTGTGGAACAGCACCTTTAATATCTTTATATTTAGCGATATCATTTGCTTAACAGCTACCAAAAGGATGTCATAATGATTATGAATGATTTGTGTGGTCACTGGCATTACTAATGAATGTAAACATCTAATATATGATTCTATCTTTTTTTTTTTAATAGGTAAAATGTAATCACGTAAGATTGTTGTGAGCCAGAGGAGCACAAGATGGTTTATGGTGAATTTTTTCATAGAACTAAGAGCGAAGATGAACTCGTTATGCTGAACGTCGGAGGCTTTAAACAGGCGGTGGATCAAAGAACGCTCTTACAATTCCCTCACACCAGGCTCGGAAAACTTCTCAACTGTAATTCAGAAGAAGCAATACTTGAACTTTGCGATGATTACAACGTCACTGATAAAGAATATTACTTTGATAGAAACCCTTCCCTCTTTAGATATATTTTGAATTTTTACTATACCGGTAAACTTCACGTAATGGAGGAATTATGTGTCTTTTCTTTTTCCCAAGAAATAGAATACTGGGGTATCAACGAACTCTTTATCGACACTTGTTGTAGTAATAAGTACCAGGAGAGAAAAGAATTAATATCTGAGCGGGACTGGGAACAGAAAAGTGATGTCATGAGCTTAAGCTCTTCTTCTGACCAGTCGTCAATGTTCGAGAAGGAGCTGGAGATGTTTGATGCACTTAAATTTGGGAACATAAGAAGGAAAATATGGATCAGACTGGAAAACCCTGCTTTTTCTTTATCAGCCAAACTTTTTGCCATCTCCTCACTCAGCGTGGTCTTAACTTCAATTGTAGCCATGTGCATCCACAGCATGCCTGAGTTCAAGAAGCTAGATCACAACGAAAATGAACTCGAAGATCCGGTTCTAGCTGTTGTAGAGATTATCTGCATTGCATGGTTTACCTCGGAATTAGTCGTTCGACTTGCAGTAGCCCCATCTCAGAAGAAATTCTGGAAAAACCCCATGAACATAATTGACTTTGTCTCCATCTTACCGTTTTATGCCACTTTGGTTGTAGACACTAACAATAAAGAAAACGACAATATAGAGAACATGGGAAAAGTCGTACAAATACTTCGACTTATGAGAATATTCCGAATCCTCAAGCTTGCAAGGCATTCGGTGGGGTTAAGGTCTCTAGGAGCCACTTTAAAACACAGTTACCATGAAGTGGGGCTTTTGCTTCTGTTCTTGGCTGTGGGCATTTCAATTTTTTCAGTCCTTGTCTATTATGTTGAAAAGGAAGAAGAACTTTCGGAGCTTAAGAGCATCCCCATGTGCTGGTGGTGGGCCACCATCAGCATGACCACGGTTGGCTATGGTGACACGCACCCTGTCACTTTATTAGGGAAACTTATCGGCAGCGTTTGCATCCTTTGCGGTATACTTGTGGTGGCTCTTCCCATAACTATAATATTTAACAAGTTTTCCAAGTACTATCAAAAACAAAAGGCAATAGATGTGGACGGGTGCAATGAAGAAGAACAAAAGGATAAGTTTAACCATTTACCTTATTTTAACATAAGAGATTTATATGCAAGAAGGATGAACTCCTTTATTTCAAGCCTTTCATCCGTTGGAATTATTGCAAGTAATGATTCAACAGATGCTTCCAGCATCCAAGAAGTGGATGACGATGCCTGTGATAAAACTTTGAAATGACTTGAAATACGCGCTATATATTCTTCTGTTTCCTTATCCTTCATATCTCCTTTTCCCTTAATTGTCTTAACTAGCTTTCCAAAGTATACAAGTTCTCATAGCACTTAATTCTCAGGGTATGAGCTGTAGCTAATTTTGAGCAACATTCAATTACAATGCAAAACGTTTGCTTTTTTATATTGTTTTATTTCCTTTTTTATATTGTTTTATTTGAATGCTTTAATATGTTATTTTGTCTTATCAAAGGAGTGTATGCAAGTTGCCCTTTGAATAATTACAGGCCATGTCATACATACCTCACCTGTACCATGTTGTAATATGTTACGCACAACACAAACTAGCCATAACTACTTAAATTGCACTTTAAAGACAGATTTTATTTTGTGAAACAGCCATAGGGGGTTACCCTATTTTTTTCCCCAACGTATAGCTTTAAGTGATTTAACACGGAAGGAACGACACCAATTATCGCCAAGCATGCACTGTGTATGCATTATCAAAGAACAAACATTGTGAATGCGGGAAAGCATGTCAACTCTTATCAACTGAACGTAAGGAATGTAATAAATGTCCTGTTAACTGACGGCTTTTGAATGTTTTCTGTTTCATGGATTAGCGTATAAATCTTATTTTTGCCTTTGGATACATTCTATACTGCCCTGGCACGCAAAGGGTTAAATCTGTAGGATTTCTTTTCATGCCCTATAATAATACACTTTCAGTAGATATGCCGTTCTGTTCTTACGATACCCATGCGTGAAAATGGTTTATGTGAACTACAACGCATCCATTGCATGTTTTAAATAACCCATGATGGCCGACCGAAGTTTGTAAATTCAAGTGCCAGATTTTCCGGCTACGCAGAAGAAGAAGAAGAAGACAAAGGGCGGTTTGCCGATGTAAACCTTCTGCTCAGTAACGTGTAGACAATTTATGTTTCAAACCATTGAATCTAAGACAAAAAAAACCAAAGCAAGATAAAACAAGAAATGTCAAGCAAGGAAAATAAAGAAAAGGGAGCAAAAGAACGAAATGTATTCATGTAAAATGAATTTATTTACGCCACTGTGTTTGGAATTTGGAGAGTCCTACTTCATGTAAATCTTAAAGAAATGCGGTGATTCAGTAGAACAAGCTGGAAAGCAACAAGGGATATGAATAAGCCACGATATAGGGAGGCGTATGTGATCTTTTAAATAACAGTCACCTCTATATTTGAGAAAGTAAATTTGGCAAAGACGATACCTTTATTGGCTAACTGACGTATAATGGATCGCAAGCTTTTGAAACTATCTAGGCCTCTTCTTCAGGCAATCCATTATACGTCAGTTAGCCAATAAAGGTACCAGATTTGCTCAATAACTATATTTTTTATTTTTTTTATAATAGTTAAAGTTCCCCCAACTGAATCCATTAAAATGCTATGTAACAAAACATGTTTAATCAAATATGAAAAGTCATTTTCATTACTACTGCTCTTAGTGACCTTGTATATTTATTGTTTACCGGAAGGACTTGAACACTATCCAAAGAAACTTCATTTGTGATGATGATCATTTCTTCTGTTTTGGACATTAAATGTACTGCACCTAGCAAATCATTTATCCAATGTTTACAATTCGCCATTTCTAACTTAAATAATAGGATAGTTGCTAAATTCAACATTCTCAAAACACTCTTGGCTCTTGATCTATGTGGTTACATAGTTAATTGGGTTGAGAAAACGACCCATGTTCCATCAAATTCAACCATTCCACAAACCCATAGTAGTTGATCCAGAAGAAGGGGAAAAAACCCTACTGACACACTAATATCATCTCAAAAGGAAAAAAAAATCCTTCTTGACTCCAAGGCAGTTGGACTCGCTCTGGACATAATAAGTGGTCTCTTCTTCCAAACTCAGATAGCCTTAAATAAATGTGTGCCTTGTAAGAAGATAACCCATCAGGAGCCATGTTACTAGAGTAAATAAACCTACTTTGGCTACATGCTCTTAATTGTAAATTAGGTTAAGAAGTTAAAATTGATTTCAATGTTTAGCTATTGGCAGGTCTAGAGTTGCAGATGAATCAAAAGAAATGTTTCTTGATAAGTAAATATACTACCATATGTGTATATATATATAGAAATATGTATGTATATATATATATATATATATATATATATATATGGAATTCAGAGATTATATCTGGAATTCCGTTGTCCATCAAAAAAAGTTCTTTGTGGATAGCTGCCGTTTTTGATTTGAAATCAATTTGACGAAGCAAGTTCCCACAGCATACAGCATTGTTTTCTCCAGACGAACATCAGCATTCAGTGATTCCTGTTTTTAAGGGTTTATTCACTAAACTGGAAGTTTGCAGGAAACTATGCATTATGAAGGGCCAATGCCCGTAGGTTTCTCTCGAAGGATGGACTGAGCTGGCGCTGTATATTGTATATTAGGTACAAACTTTATCTTTAATGAAATGTGCTGGTTTCGTGTTTATTAAGAAATCTCTGATAACGAGGAGAGACCCTCAATGAAAACGAATGGCAAAATTGAAGAAATTCTTTTGGCTGAAGCATACTGTACATGAGTTCATTATTGATATACAGTATGTTGGCACAGTGGCCCAACATTTGCTTTCATGCCCACCTACCAGTGTCCAAAGTGAGAGGGTTTTCTTTGTGACAGGCAACGTACTCAACCCCCAGAGAGCGCAGCTCTGTCCACACCGGGTAGAGCAGATGGCTTATTTGGTCAATCTGTGAGTGATCAACTCTTTAATTTTTTTCAACATTGGGGTAATTTAGTGCCGCACTAAGGGTCTGCATGTGTCTATCTGCCAGTGCCCTACTTCTGCTTGGCTCCTGTATGGACCAAGTGGCTAGATGTGTCCGTCTGGCAGTGCCTGCCCGGGCCCAATGCCCTACTACAGCTGCTGTTCCTCTATCTCCTTTAATTAGTTCTTTACATTTTTTGAATATACGGGAAAGTTAATCTGTCATCAAGTAGCTGGATGTGTCCGTCTGCCGTGCCTGCCTTGCCGCTAAATCTCCTTCCTTGCTCTCTTCTTTACATGTCAATTATTTACATATTTTTTTCTAATTTTGGGGGAAACTCAATGTCCTCCTGTACTGTGGAGCTGGATATGTCTACCAGCCGGTGTATTCCCAGTGCCCTACTGCTCCTGGAAAACGAATGCCCCAAAACAAATACAATTTTGCATGTAACATTAACAATGCACGATACAAAGTCAGTTCAGTCCTTTGTGCAGAAGAAGCTTTCCAGCATAGGTGCTTCTCCTGCTTTAGCGAACAACTCCCTTATTGTAAATGTGTTGCCCGGCTCATCGGATAAACAAAGGTACACTGAATATTTCTCAAACATGGAAATTGAATTGTCTCTAACGATAACTAAAATTCTTCTATTACTTGTATCCCTTATTCCTTTTGCCTCTGTAAGCTTCCTAGTTCCAACTTTGTGTCAGGCAATATGCTGTTTTCTAGGGGAGAACTAATAATTTGTAATGTCGCAGGCTGACACTGCCTCAAACCCTCTTTTTCATATCATACATCAACCTTTCAAAACAGTAGAAGTTGATGAATTGCACCATTTAGAGATGTCCTCTCGGCTGAATATTTGAAAATTAGTCACTCCCTCCCTTCCTCGCTATTCCATAAAGTAGAATTGGGGTCTTGTAGGGTCTGACTTTTTTTTTTACTATGTCGGAGTTGGTATATACAATATATTTACAGCTATATTATAAGGGACAGGATATATTAACCTCTTTTTCATTCTCCACATTAATTCAATAATATATAATATTTAAAAGGTATGTATAAAGAGCTTTGTAGAGATGTCATTTGTTGGAACTTTTGAAAAGTCACCTGTAGATTGTAAAGAAAAAAAAACCACAGAGCACTGCTTAACATGGAAAATGTATTTAAATGACTATTTACATTAAGATAATGTCTTTTTTTGCTCTGTTGACTAAAGAAGGAGTTGGCAGGAGAGTTGCAGTTTCATATCTCTTGTTGGACTCTACATTATGGGACCAACCCGCAGTGAGCCTCTGCTACAACAATAGCTTGGATGGCCCTCTGTAAACCATTGAAATCATTGAGATTGAATTTTGTATTTTGCGGGGCCAACTCAGACCGCATTCTATTGAAATATTTCAGGGATGACTGTTTTATTATGTATAGGGAATTCAGGCAGTTGAAACCACAACCCCCCTTCAAGTACTTGGGCCAATTTCCAATTAACCCAAAGGTGAGAATATTGTTAGTAAGGTAAACTATTATTTACCTAATTTGTAGACCTGCTAAGGCCAGACGATTGTTATTATGTCCTAAAACCATGAAACTCTATATATACCTCTCCACCTGATGTACCAGTTTCTCATAGACCATCAATTCTATAGAAGCTCTGCGTAAATTGTTGGGGCTATACAAATAAAAGGTAATTATATATATATATATATATATATATATATATATATATATATATATACATATATATATATATATATATATATATATATATATATATATATATATCTTTTATCCTACCAAGGAAACATTTTTATCATATTTAAATAGGCATAGGTAAGTATTAGCTAGTTAGAAACATGTCAGGTTTTTTGTACATTCCTTCAATAATTATGTTTGGAACCCCAATTTGCAAACACCCGTTTTATTAGCCCATTTTGGTGTGGACGGCTCTGATATGAGAATATGCGCTGACCAAGATTTCAGAAGGCAGCCACTGAGTATACACAATGTTCTTGTTTGCACAGAGTACAGCTATTTTCCTTGTGGCCCCTGTCTCCACCTACAGTTGATCCCTTACAGTCACATAAAGCATTAAGAAAAAAACAATTCACATCTGAGTAAATCATTTATGATGACGGTGGTTTTCATTTCACACACACTAACATCCCCAGCGTAGATTGCATCTTGAAATAGATACTCTCTTGTTCCTACTAACGACATAATTAATGATCCAATACAGTGTATGTTCTGAGTCATTTTCTAATGTAACATGTTATCTGGAATATCTGTCATATTTTAACACAACCCTTTCCTCTGTCATGTGTTTTCCTTTTATTTTTTAAGAAATGTTAGGATTTTGGGGTAAATGGCTAGATTTTCAGCATCAGGATACTTCGGAATTTACATAGATACCTATCTTTCTCACATGTATATAAATGACTTGGTTTCTATTACTGCTGCCATTTGAACCATTTGACTCAGTTGGGGGGCTCATACATAGGGTTTTAATATAACTATTCAAAATAATCTAATTATTTATTATTTATATTATGAATATTTACAGTGCCATTATTTTTTTGCAGCACTGTACAACGGGATAAAACCAGGACCCACACCAGCCATCCTGGCCACCACATTTCACTGATCTGGACACAAGCCTTTTATCCTGTCTTTTTACTTTACAGAGAGGGTGGTAGATAAGTGGAACAGCCTCCCAGAAGAAATAGTAGAGGCTAATACAGTGAGGGAATTTAAGCATGCATGCAATGGGCACAATAAGAAGGGACCAATGACTGATTAACATCTGAGTCTTTAAATCAGGAAAATGGGTAGACTAGATGGGCCGAGTGGGTCTTACCTGCCGTCAAATTGTATGTGTCTATAGGGAGTTGCTCGTTAGATTCTGACCCATAGAAGAAAGCTTTGGGAGATCATGAGTGCACAAGAGAACAAACTAAGCTTCCAAATGACTTTTACACAATCACCCCTTTAAGGTCCTTCACTAATCCCTAATGAGCTGTGTTCAAAAGCTAATATCGTCTTTTATTCCACTCGGCTAACATTTTCAACATGTCACCTGCATGGCTTGTATGACCATTTATTGTCAGGCGCCACCGCCTTCATGACTCTTACTGAAAATGCAGGATCGTGTCCTACTGAAAGTGACCACATCGGCCTTCTTATTCCGGACACACATACATTTCATGTGCTACTGCCTGTACTTTCCTGCAGTATGTGGATAACTCGCGTAGGGGAATTTATTACCGAGCAAGGTAACAATTTACATCCTCTAGTCGGCAATGAGCTCATATATATGTCCGAAAAAAAATGGTTGATGTAGTCACCACAGCCCTTACCTAAAAGCCGCTCGCTGACCCTGTTGAGTTTTTCGCTTTAATTACAAGCTGCACTGCCTTTTTATCTGTGCTGGGATTTACAGCGGGATAATGCCACGTTTGGGCAATTCCATCAATCCCCTTGACTGCTCTGAACGTACCCCTATTGCTCCTTGAACACCTTTGCTTCTGGCTAAACATTCGCCAAGTTGGGCTGTATATCAGAGCCTTTTATTGCTTGTTAGCTGACAATGCATCTATCATTTTTGTGTTCGGGTTCTCTGTAGAAGCAGAACGTAATTGTATACATTACTCTACATCTGTCTTCAAAGAGGACCTTCAGAGAGTGGCAGTTTTCCAGATAGAGTAGATGCACATCTAATGATACCCATTGCTTTTTGCTACCCTGTTGGTATCATATGTATTGTCTGTCAGCAGCTTGGAGAAAAGTTTTTAATTCTATTTCGCACTCTAATAGACCTTTTAAAGCATCAATGTCAGAGGATAGAGTAACGTGTCATATGGTTTGTGAGTTATCATACTTTTTAATAGTATTTCATTCCCTGTCACGTCAATAAAAAAGCTTTTTTAAAACATCTCTGGACAGAGGTATTCGTTTTGTCCGATGGATTTTAGCATCATTTTCAATTGATCACGGACAAAACTCTGCAATGATAAAGGGAAGACATGAGAGGGCTAAATAGAGAACATATTTTCTAAATTTTAAAAATAACTAATGTATTCTATAGCTGAGGAAGCCAGTATTGGGTCAGGCATGGCTAAAGCCCAATATGTGGCTTGGCGCTGTTTGACAAGATTGGAGTTAAATCTGACATGGTCAGACCTATTCACCAAGAAGCCAAGTAGTCAGTAGACCTGTGCCATCTCTGCCCCTAAACAGCCTGCCTGTGCCATCTCTGCCCCTAAACAGCCTGCCTGTGCCATCTGTGACCCTAACCAGCCTGCCTGTGCCATCTCTGCCCCTGCCATCTCTGCTTCCTACACAGCCTGTCTGTGTCAGTTCTGCTCCCTAAACAGTCTGCCTGTGCCATCAATGCCTCACCATCGGGTCACCTAGACATCAGCGCCACCCCAGTTCTGCACTGCTTTGGTTTTTTGGTAGCCCAGTCAAGCCCTGGTTGATGCCCATCAGAGCACCTATTGGGTGCCATGAGGGTGGGCATTCAAACTCACTGTTTTCTCTCTTGGAACTCAAAGGATAAAAATGTGTAAGGACAAAATAAATGATTTATCATTTCAGGGATCAGCCTGTGGCACAAGGAAAGGGGCTATCCAAAATTAAAAATGAAAATATCAACATACATTTGAACAAAGTTAAAGAAAAAAAACCAAAATGATAATAAAATAATAATAGAAGAAAGTTTTTTAATCTAGACATGTTAAAAAGTAGGGAGCTGAGGGTGTTTTTTATTTCCTTATCGTATATATATGTGGTAGTTAAAAAAATGAATGTACCCTGCCCCCTTGCCGCGCATTTAATGCATTTAAAAAGAATCTTATTAGGACGTTGTTGCCTGGGAAAGTATTTTGGTAGGTTGCTTATTCAGTCTTATCAAAACTAGCCCATTCTAATCCTACAAATATTTATACTATAAATAATATTTTATCATAAAAACAGCCTTTATTAATACATATTGTAAAAGTATGCCAGTATAAGTCATTTAAAATGTGCAATATTTTGGCGCCTGCTGTTTGGAAGGTCCATTTGTTACTGTGTGATGTCACATCTCATTGTCGATTAGTTCATTAGCATTTTTTAGACGCAGACAGGTTTTTATTAAAGTTAATCACGTTAAATCTGGTTGATGCCTTTTTTCCTTATGTGATATAAATCCTCCTTATTCATCTTCATGTTTTAAGGCAAACTAAAGGAAGAAGCTTAAACAATTTGCATTTCATAGACATTCTGAAATGAATGCTAAAACGATTCCTTATTATCTCAATCCCAAATGTTTCCTACACAGATTAGTCAGATCCAGATACTCACTATTAGCACTTTATTTGGTTACTTTTGCATTTGTAACTTAAGTGTTTCACCCCCCTACCCCAAGGTAAAAAGGGTTTCTTCTTGGCTTTGGAACACTTTTTACCCCCTTATTGGCTTGACTGGCCTATAACAGGCCAAGAAAAAGACATTGTGACATTGTGTGGGTAGCTATGGTCCAATAACCAAATATAAAATACAACCCCACTTACACACAACCCCAAGGACTTATGTGCCAAAGGGGCATCTAGCCACCTCAGCTCTGATTTCCGATGACTCAGAATTGAGTTTAAGCCTGTATTTACTCACCCTGCCTACCCTTTTCTCAAATTATTGGAGGAGTTGGAAGGAGAAAATGTATAGATAGCAGCAATAGTGATTTACTTGGCCTCCCCCACCCTAACTGAGTATGGGCTGGTAAAAAAAAACCCTTAGCTTACTAACCTTGGTTCATTTCCCAATGCACAAAAGGCGAGAGCACCGAGTGGAGCATTTGTTATCCTCCTTTGGTTCTCTTTTTTGCATTTGAATTTAAACACAGAATTTCATGGCCGATTAGAACCATTAGGTCCATTTTTTTATCCTGTTTTAAAGACTCAGACCTTATTCGGTCTTTGGTCTTGTCTTAGATTCAGACAAGACTTCATGCCTATCCCATACATGTTTAAATTATCGTATTGTATTAAACTCCACCACTTCAGATTGAAAGCTGTTCCACCAATCTACCACATCATCCAGCCTGTGAAGCAAACACTTCAGTTATTCATGCTTAAACCCAACCAATGTTCAATTCTTCCATGCCCTTAGTTTTTATAGCTGTGCTGTCCGGATCTGGGTTAAAAAGAACTAGAACTTGGCAGCATGCAAAACACATTATTTTATTGCATGTACTTTCTCCATGAAGTCTAATGTAACGGGTTAGAAGGCTCATTAATAATACTTTCAAGAAATTAGCTTCCAGCCATGCGCTGTAATTGGTTTAATTGTCCAATAGTGGATGTGTGGCAGTTACTGCAAAAAGACCTTATTTATCATGAATATTGCGTCCAATACCATTTCGCATTGTCATGATATCTTTTATACAGTAATTGTGTTTGTTGTGTTTTTTAAGGTGTATGACAGCATAATTTAATGAATTCCACCAGCAGTGAGTCATTGGTTGGAAGGAGACTTATAAACATTTAAAAAATGAATCTTTGGCATCTTAGTTATCTGAAATAGATAATCCAAAGAAGATGCCTCCAACCTAGTCCTTGGGAGAAAGTAGAATTCCCATGCATGAACCTGGCCTGAGTTTTGGCCTTATGGTTTTGTGTCGCAGACTCTTGCTTTGTGATCATAGACTCATGCACAGAGGTCTGCTTTCTCTACTAATATAAGGCTCTGTCCACAGGCCCCAGCTTGCCAGTCAGAAGCTCAGATGTTCTGTAGCCCTGCGCAAGGTCCTGTGAGTCTAATAGTCCCTGCATCACGACTCAAGCTTGACCCAGCATCCCTAGTCCTGACACCAATGCAGTCTACAAAGAAGGATCATAGTTGATATAGTTTTGAATAACCTAAAAGTGGAATATTAGATAAAAAACAATGATTCAAATGACCAATGGTTTTAGGGCTATATTCAGCAACTTAGTATTATCTTTTGTATGTGTTGGAAGTATGATAAGTGGATTTTGGAGAAAGATCTTACTAACTTAACTCTGATAAAGTGTCATTAATCACAAGGGAAAGGAGTGAGCCCAGCACCATGAAGATTTTGGAGGGAGTCCCTCCAACAGGTTTGTGTGACTGTGGTCCTCGCCCCACTCTTCCTATAATTCACAATTATAGTGTACTGCAGGGATAGATCTGTACTGGCTTTTCTGGCAGAGAGTTTGGCACTATTGGGATGTTTTATCAAACCAGCACATTCATAAGAGGACCGAATGGGTATTAACAATGAATTACGTTGATGTTGTAAGAGATTTAAAAAATAGGGTTCCCAGGCAAAGGAATTTCCAAACCTCAGCGAAACATGCTGATAATATGTATGCATGCAATGCATGCTTGCTTGTTGCACGTGCGGTGTGTGGAGACGTGCAAGTGTAACACCAAGACATCACATGCGCTTCCTGCTGCTGGGCCCTGAGCCTTACACTGGGCTGTCCTTGAGGTGAATTTGTTGGGACGTCCACTTTCTTTCTGGAATGTTTTCTACTTGAATGATCTTTCTCATTGTAGAATGATGGACTTTAAATTGTTTGGAAATGGCCTTATAACCCTTCCCAGATTGATGGACAGCAACAATTGCTTCTCTAAGGTCATTGCTGATATATTTGCTCCTTGGCATAGTGTTAACACACACCTGAATGCTCCAGACCAGCAACTGCTAAAACTCTGGCTTTTTTAGCAGTAGTCACCCTTGCTGATGATCAATTAATCAAGAGCATTTGATTAGCAGCACCTGTCTAAATTCCTATGGAAGCAGTAAGGGTGTACTAAGTTTTTCACACATGGCTTCTCCATTTTGGCTTTATTTTTGTTGAATAAAGCATGACACAGTGTAATATATCATATGTTGTTCATCTGAGGTTATATTTCACACATTTTTAGACCTGCTAAGAAGCAAATTATTGTTATTATGTTCTGATATGTAAAGCCATAGAATTCAAAGGGGGTGTATAATAATAATAATAATAATTAATAATAGTAGCATTCAGCAGGGCACACTGTATCCAGCTGGAAGCCGCTGTCCTTGCAGTGTTAGGGCAGCCTAGTCATCCCCAGGCTGGCCCTGCAGGACAGCACCTTAAAATATAAACTCCTGCTTTTCAAGTCCAAACTTATACGGATATTATTATCAGTATTTATAATTATTATTTCTTAAATAACACTATTTGTTAAAACCCCAAAGAAGCTGCAGTAGTAGTTTTATATCTCACAGTGCATGTACAGTGCAGTCAATCATGTTGAATAACAAGACACACATATAATCCGTACTCTGTATTTATATTAGATAAATTAACTTAATAAAGTTGATTAAGCATGCACAGCCATGCTTTACTGAAAATAAATTACTTAATTTAGTAAAATTAATTATTGAATCCTCTCCAAGTTTTATGCAGCTGCAGTAATAAATAATGCCTCCCGTTACCACTACCTCTGCTTAACAGGTTTAACCTGTTAGCTGCCTCGTTTCAAAGGCAAAGCAGCAGTAAGTAAAAATAATTTTGCTGTTTATGGGAAATTGCAAAAACTACAGAAATCTGTCTTGTGAATTTCTCAATAATTGAAGAAGTACACTGAATATTGCAGCCAAAACAAGAATTTTGGTAGAAGTTCTAATAATAAAAGGCATTTATGAAGTCTGCCACACTAACTATAGTATTTATGCTTTCGTTATTTATTAGCGCTCTATTAATCAATTTTTGAAGGCAGGCCCACACACTTCTGGCAAAAGGCACCTCATTCAGGTTTGAGTTTATCGGGTGCTGATTGCAAAACCACAATTTTCATGAAACCTCTTAAGGTTCGCAATTTTCCAGCAGGTTTTTTTCTATGGGACAAGAAGAACTGAGATGGTCCTTCAGACTTTAAGTGAATAACTAAGCACTTTTTATTTTAGTTAAAAGCATGAATACTTACATATCTCTCAAAAATAATAAAGTAATTCCGAAAGACTTTTCACAATGTACTTTTAGTAACTATACATGGGAACTCTCAGAGTGTTATCTGGAGTCTCCGAGTGAAGCGCTGTTTCCCTGGGTCTCCAGCTCACTCTGCTCCTTCCATGGGACCCTCAAATGGTGTTTAGTCACACCCACTACCTGCTTGTCACTGAGCTGGCTAGTCCGACCGACTACCTCCGCTTACTTGTGCTCCCTTAGCCTGGGACAACACACTTTCCCCGGTTCCCCAGTCACTAGCCGAGACTCAGTGTAGGGGAAAACCAAACGAAGACTGATTTATTTTAGACACACAGCGCTGGATATATCCAGCAAAACACACATTTACATAAAACAAGATATTGGGATACAAACAACCCCCTTAATCTGCCTCCCAGAGACAACAGGGGCAGTAACGGGATTAACAATACAATAGGGTCCCAACCTCCACTATCTATTGCTGGCCAAAACCAGTTCCAGGGATGGCCGGGGCAAAAGTCTGTAGTAGTGGAACTGGGGGGAAGGGGACAACATAATAATGCACCATGGGATGGAGGGGTCTGATATTAAATTAAAACAATGGCAATCACTCTCTGGTTGCAGATCCTCGCTGTCTGTCGGAGATAATCCCCCTCAGCCAGTGATGGGATGAAACTGCTGGGGGTAGCCACAGAAGCCTTTACAAACCCAGGGCCCATAGTCAATAGGGACAAGGCTGGCAGTTAGGCCTCTCCAGTGGTCCCAGTGATGGAGGCTTCCGTCACACGCCCCTCTAGCAGCCAATCCTGCCCATGTTTTAGTGGCTAGCTACACCCCTACACAAAGCCACTCCCCCAGAAAGGGAAGGTTCCAGGTAGCCTGACCAGGAAAGTTCCCAAGTATGTTAATAACAGATTTTTCTGAGAAGATCTTTAATGTATAATATCCTCTCTATTTAGGAGGAAAATTACTCTTTTTTTTTAGGAGCCCGATTCTGCAAACCTTTCTTTTTAATAGAAGAAAGTCTGGCTAAATAGATTTCCTCAGGGTAAAAAAAAAAGTTTAACGCCACTTTAATTTTGAATTATGCCTTACAGCTCAAAATAATAAATGCCCCATCAGACTCCGTAGTAAACATTTCCCATTATCTATTCCCTTAATCCAATTTTCAATCCAATTTTAGTTTTCATTGTTGATATGCAGCGTGGAATGGAATTGCTTTTGTTTCATTCCAGGTAAACATCAAGACTTATGAGGAAGCAGAGAAAATAATTTTAAATAAAGGTTTGTCTTTATTCCAAGCAACTGATGATAGTGGCGGAAAATAATTGATATTGATTTATATGTTATCTTGTAAAGTGGGTTTCCAATGTTTTTGGCAATTTCTTATTACATTGTTTGGATAATGTTTAGTTATTGTTGGGGGTCTTTGCCATGTGTTCGATGGTGGGTGTGCCGGGGAATTCTTGGTAAAGCTTTGTATGATGTTATAAATTATTGTGGACATATGAATAATTTTCCATCATAATTTGTTGTCTGTCTCTCATTTGGGGATGGATCTGGGTTTTTTGGTAAGGCATAAATAGGCCCATGGATCGACAATGCGCTTGTGAAACATTATTGTTTACATTCATTTTCTTTGTATAAATAATTTTCGGGGTGGAAAAAAAGGATGAAATTCCCTCCTCGTGAGTGCTTTAGTTATGGCTCCCCCTGGTGGCTCCCCCTTTGCTGACCGATGAGTTCAGGTTGTGTCCAAAATTCAGTCCTAAAGCCAATTATTTACTAGAATATGTTTGTCTTAAGGCTTTAGTAATTGCAGCCCATGTATGCCATTGTATACAGGATGTTTATGTAAGTGCATACCAAGTACTTTTTCTAATTCTAAGTACATTCCTAAATAATAAAAGGCGCATATCTCCCAAACACAGAAAAAAACTGTTACAGCTTCAAATGTATTAAGATATTACATGCAGCCCATGAATTATGCAACAGTTCTGCAGAATTATCCTGAAATCTACTTTAATGATAAAAATGAGACAATTTGCTGCCTCTTGCTCTCACTCTCCATTCAAAACCGCTCCGCCATATACTGTGCCCTGAACACAACCGCTCCGCCATACTGTGCCCTGAACTCAACCGCTCCGCCATATACTGTGCCCTGAATCAACCGGCCGGCCATACTGTGCCCTGAACTCAACCGCCCGCCATATACTGTGCCTGAACTCAACCGCTCCGCCATATACTGTGCCCTGAACTCAACCGCTCCGCCATATACTGTGCCCTGAACTCTCCTTTCTGCTATAGACTAAGCCAGCTCTATTAATCTTTCTTCTTTCCTCAGCCACCAGTCACCTTGGTCCTATCCCCTCTCATTTTCCTGGTTTATCTTGTCACATCTCCAATGTATTCCTACATAGAGGAGAAGGGGCGCTCCAGAAAGGCCATTCTGGGATGTTACTTGAAAACATAACTTTTTGGCCCATCCAGTCTGCCATTTTTGCTGATGTAAAGATTTAGACGTTAATTAGTCCTTGTTTTGGTCCTAGATTTAGGATAGCTTTATGCCTATCCCATGCATGTTTAAATGTCCTCACTGTATTGGCCCCTTCCGATGGGATGCTGTTCCATTTATCTACCGCCCTCTCCACGTAGTAAAACTTCCTTACATTACATCTAAACTTTTGACCTTCTAGTTTTATACTATGAGCTTTTGTCCTAACAAAACTTCCTTCCTGTACCTCATTAAATCCTTTTAATTCTACAAGCTATATATATTGAATTCCCTTTCTGGACAATTGCTATCCAATGCTATATCCTGCCTTTGGCATTTGTAAGTACCAAGTACTCTGACTGTCTCTATACGGTCTCTGCCGAACACTTTGCTCTGCTTTTGTGTCTCTCACCTGCATCTTCTTTTTCTCATTTTCCTCTGTTCTCTATTCTGTTTTCTTTCTCCTCTTCTTTCTTCGTTCACATCTCGGCAGACATGTTCTGCCAAAAACACAAAGTTATCTTAGTGCCAGATGGTGGAACCTCTGGTGATGTCATGATCCCCCAATCGGAGGAGAGGATGTCACTGAAAGCGCTACAATTTTCGCTGGAAGGTTATGCCCATGGAGATGCGGAAGCAGAAAGGAAAGAAAGGAAGAAAGCTCCATGGAGCTGCAAGAGACGGAAGTGGTCGGCAGAGACGTCTGCCGACCAGAGAGTGTGAGTGAAAGAGCCCGCGAATTTCAGCGGAAAATGTGTACCTTTTTTGCTTTAGTACCGTCCATTTTATGAGGGTTTGCCTCACTTTCTGAGATCCGAAGTTTAGTTTTTACAGTTCAATGTCATTTTTAAATTTACATATACTTTGAATGATGTATTATTTAGCACATTCATGGCATCATTGCTAGTTCATGTTAAATACCTTGACTCCCTGCGAGACATGACTAATTTGAATATGAATAGTTTTATTTGATTCAAATAAATTTACCTAAAAACAGCAACAACACTTATGTACAACCGTGCAAACAAATGTTTTTTGCTTTATTGATTGAGCCAAGTTCTCAGTAGATTTGTTTCACATGCAACATTAATGCAGGTTGGAGAACCACTGAGCTGAGATTGCGATGATCTAGACCTCTGAAAAATGATTATCACCAACCAGCCAAGCCCAAAACCCAAGGCTGATGATTTGGTAACGACTGCTAAATTAGTGGTATAAACATAAAAAGATTTAATATTTTAATGATTGTTAGGATGCCAAGTATAACTTATATAAGAGAGTTATACAAATTAACATGAATGCATTTCAATGAAGGGACATGGCCTGAGTTGCTTACTTCTGAACTGGGCAAACCATTGGTAAGCAACATGAGAAATTTCACCCTAACAATTGTAACATGGAAGATGACATTCCTGTTCCTTTGGAACTCTTGAAATTTCTATTTCAATATAGAAAAAGAGGTGCTGCTGACAATTATGCAGAATGGCTACGTATGAAAAATGTCATTTTTCACCGGCAGTGAATATCATATTGTGATACCATCACGTTAGCGCAAAATTATAAACACTAAAGAAATCGGTTTGCATGCTGTAATTATATTTTCGGTCTATTCACTAAGAAAGCAAGTGGTTAGCTCTATTAAACAGACTCAAATCCAGCTAGGATTATTTTCCATGTCAGCTGTGGGGGTTTTTTTTTAACCCTTTCCTTACCAAGGATACATTGTTCCCTAAAACTTTTTACAATACAACTGTTCAATCACAACAGTATTAAGGACAGATGTGGCTTCTTACAATATACATAATGGTACACATTGTATGCTCCTTATTTCCCCATTCAGAGACGTCGTCAGTGGGGTGTGGAACCCAGGGCGACTTGACTTTTGCAGGGCTCCCCATTGGCAATAACATCATGTAACTGCTGCACCTTTTCTGCAATTCATTACATATACACACAGAATATTGTATATTATTTCATAAATATGACAATAATAGTTTGCCCTATATACATATATATATATACTCAGCTGATTTTCAGCTTAGTTGTGGCTTCCCTCCTCGTTTCAAAGTGGGGCCACTTGCACCATAGGTAGTCTGGAGGAGTACCCAACTGTCCATTTCTCTAAGGTGCCCTGAGCTGCTGGAAGAGGAGCAATGAGATATGCCATACACCAATTCACTCTAACACCATACACATCTAAATATATATATATATATATATATATATATATATACACACACACCCACTCGCCTTCTTCTCTCTTTCCCTCTTCCAGGATCCACTAAGCCTAGGCTCACCCCTGACACTCTAAAATCCTACGTTGAGACACACACCATACAGTAACATGCACACACATGCTACCAGCATTCACTAACATAAACACACACTCACACTTTACACTAACACACATACTCTTTCACCATACAGTCACACACATGATATCACATACACACACTAAGTTGGTACCCTCCTGAGCACTGGGCTTGGGGTGACTGCCTGGTTTTGCCATATCCAAAGGACAGTCCTGCCCCTGTGTTATTCAAATAACGGAAATTAAATATTTTAAGAAAATCCATGTTTTTCAGATATTTCCAGGTCATGAAAGGAGATGGACTAGGATTCCAATAAACTTTCCTAAACACAGTTTATTTTCAAAGAAGAATAGAATTTTATTTTCTTTCTTAAACCTTGCAATATTTTCCATCAGCTTCGCAAAGCAGGATATGCCCATTTGTCTGCTCCGCTTACCCCATATAATGCACAATTAATGTCATCTTCAGCATATTTTCAGGCTAGACATATAGAACAGCTCAGATCTTCTTGCTGGAGTGTGATGCGGTCACTCGATGCTCAATACACTGCTTTTGATAAGTGCCAGACGTTCAATTAGCAATAAGCAGGGAGGGTATTAAACATAACACAAGGGATTACTTTCTAAGCTACTAAGCTAAAGCAAAAATATTAAAGAGTATGCACAAGATGAGTTGAATCCGTCACCCAATGTGCAGAGAAAGCTAGCTGAAAGTGTTGGTGTTAGAGTGAGTGTGGGTGTGCTAGTGAGTATGTTATTTACTGAGGGGGCAAGGGGCTAGGAGGGCTGCCTGGCTTTATCTACCCACTGGGCCAGAAGTTACAACTACCAACACACATCCACACTTACACACACTCACATATGACATGCTAGGCTTCCCTTTATACTGAGACAACCCATTAACTGTTTAAAGAGAAACTAACACCCGAATTTCAATTAAAAAAAGAAAAAAATAATTAATCTTGAAACAATCAAGCTCATGTGTTTAAAATTTAAAAAATAAAATATAATAAAAAAAGTGGTAAGAGTTCTGCTGATCATCACTCTGATAGAGGGGAAAATATATCCTTGAAGGCAAACTATTGTAATAATAAAACGTCTTATTTCTCATTTATCACACAAAGTTGCTGATTTATATCCAATTTTTAAATTGAGTTTCCAAGAGTATAACATAAATGATGGGGACGTTCATAGACAGTACAGAATACATAGTCTACATACATAAATTTATATAAAGTAATTGATTGCATTACTTTTAGTTCCACGATTGTTGTACAAAAGGAATAAACTATCTGTCCCCTTCTAGTCTTAGACAGGCTACAACACTTTAGGCTACCTAAAGGAGAATGACAGGAACTGTGTATTAAGTATAACGTGAAAGTTTGAGGCTACCCTCTTGAAAAATTACAGCAAAATCAAAATCATTAATGATGCCCACGGGGGGGGCAGCATGGGCTATAGTGGGGTAGGCTTTTGGCGGGAAATTTGGGGGTGGAGTTGGGGGTAGATTTATGGCTGTTTTTTCCTGGCTCAGGAACCATTCTTGTGGTTAGCTTACCTGGTTGCGTGATCCTACCCTCCCTCCCTTTATTTTGTTTGTTGGTTTGTGTTGTTTTGTCACAGTCTGTGGGGCGGCAGCTTGCCAGGTATCCATGGGTTCATGTGGTGGTAAGTGAATTGTTGGTAACCTCAGGTCAGGGTGGGGGCATACGGGTATGTCCCTTCCTTAATTGGTATTTGGTTATGGTACCTGGATTACTTGGCAAGCTTGGTGGGTTTATTGTATATAGTTACATGTTTGTGTTTTGAGTCATTGTTAACGCACCTATGTTTATTTTTTCAGGTTTTGGCGTGACAACGACTCTAATAGATAACATTGGCTGTGGCCTTTTCTTATCCATATTCTATGGTGTGTGGTGTCATTGTATTGGGGTTAATGGGTTAATTGGGATTAGCCCGGAAAATCGAAGCTATAACAGTCAAGGCAGAATCTACTAGCAGTGGTATAAATGAATAACATTATTTGCTTGCAAGCAAAGTTTTATATTTTATTTCAAAGATTGCAAAATCAATAGAAAATACTATAAAATGATAGCATATAACATTAACTCTGTTAATCAAACGTATCCACCGAAGCAGTACTTTGCAGGTGAGTTTGTAGGAACTTCACCATACATAAAATTATATGAAGGGCAGTTTTTCCTGAAAGAGCCAGTGGAGTATTATGGCCTATTATGGCCTATTAAGGTCCTATTATGGTCCTTCAGTGACAGGTCCAGGAGGAGGCAGCTCCGTTGCCACACATTAGGTTTACCCCTGCCCAACGAGCCTGTTAAAAAGGGAATCGCCAAACTCCTTGGCCGGCTCCTTAACAACATCTCGAGTCGGCAGAGGCGCTATAGTTTACTTCTGCCCAGCACTCTGTGTCCTTAGATGAAGTGCGAGGATATGACATCATCCAATGAAGAAGAATGGTGGCGTGAAGAGGATGGATAGTGCTGTTGACCTGGGATTGGTCTAGGGCAGAACCAAAGACTTGCATAATAAATAGTTATGTCATTGAGATTACTAGGAAACCTTCTCGTTTTTGAACAATGCATCGTGTCTCCTAACATGTGTTAAGTTTATTGCGAATTCCGTATACTGTCAGTTGGAACGTTGTTAAATTTCACCGTCCTCTATTGTACTAGTAGTGGTAGACAATTTGCTGGTGCTCTATAAATAAAATGTAATGTCAATTGATGTAAAAACAAAAAACCCAAATGAATCACACAGCTTCCTTGTGCCCAATCTGATATTTCCCTCTATGTTTGATTCACCAATGCCTAAAAAATGGTATGAATTTAGCTTTTTTAGGATTTTTTTCTGGCACATTACTTTTACTATGTAACACATTAACGCATCATTGGACCCTGCTTTTTTCCTAATCTAGATATTTTGTGACATCTCGAGATATCCCTTGCATGCGTAAACAAATCATTGTGTAAACTAAATCATTGATGTTTACGGTATCCATGGAGATACTAAACATTTTTAATCTTCTTTTGTTGTTAATATCTAACTGTTGTTTTTAGCCAGATCCTCCATAATACCTCCGACTGCTTCATCTATCCTTGTAGGGTTCCTTGTATACAGAATAGTACTTAAGATCTCATGACTTTATATTAATATTTTCATATTTGGTAGCATATTTAACACGGTAATCCGGAATTTACTTAAAACGAGGTTGCAAATAACGTCCATTTAAGACACTATCATTAGTACTGAATATTTATAAAATCAGAGTTTCAGTTTGAGCAGAAGCACTCTCTAAACTTAAAAAAAAATTAGTTTGTTAGGGATTTTTTTTTTTTTTTTTAAATTTTCATCATATAATAAACCAATTTATTTTTACAGCTCAAGACTTACCCTGAGTAACTCATCCTAGAGGACTTGACTTTGAGTCAGGGGTTCTCCTATAACTAAATTAAGATTAGCTCTTCATTATACATCTTATTTCAAGAATTATTTGGGTTTTTTTCCCTCTAGTTCAAATATATCCCAGGTTTATCGCATTTGATTTTTTATAGCATTATACTCTATTCGATGTTTTATTGTTCTACGTTCTAAATCTCTTATGCGGAATCCGTAGCTGTCGTTCATTAAATTACTCTCAATGGCTTTCAGTGATATAGTAAATAGGAAGAGTATTTCCATTAACCTCCCTTAAAGCTGTAAATGGAACACGTTTTCTTAGAATGAATAAAGTCCTTAATCATGCATGTAGGCACCTCTGTAGTGTGAAGTCAATCTTTTTTTTTTATTGTGGAGCAATCTCACCGTTTATTGTTCGCTTAAAACAATTCCATAGGTCATTATCTTTGAAGTCCATTGACCGTGTGTTTGAAATGCTGGCAATGTGATGACAAAACAGCATTCTGTGATTACTATCGAATTTTTCTTATTTTTCGGCCAAGAGAAATGATCAGAAAAAAACATAAATATTTCTTTAAGTCTCGTATTAAATGGCCTGAGCCCCTTTCTGCAATTCTGATAACTGACGTCTGTGTAAGATCATTGTGCAAAATGAAAATAACCATCATTTTTTCTTCCGTAAACCTTTGAATGTCATAGAGGCGCTGGGGTCTCCAAAGACCCCTACTTTAGAGGCCTACTCACATAAAATGTAGTTAGAACTAGTATACATTAAAAATCAGTTTTTAAAGCAAAAATCTAGTTTTCATATAATATTTTCAGCTGTACACGGGAGGGGCAGCACCTTCTGGCCTGGGAGGCAGGTAAAGCCAAGTGACCCCCATTGACCCCTTGTCCCCCCTAATTAATATATGCACTAGCATGCATATTTAAACATACTCTCACTTCAACACACAAATACTTACCCATAACCCACACTAAAACACTTACACATCCACACTTATGCTAACACACACTTTACATATACACTCGCTCTAACACACATACACTCTCTCATTAACTCCCTTATACCCTCTCTCTCTCTCTCTCTCTCTTACTCTCTATCTCTGTTCCTTACTCCCATTCTAGCTGCTCAAGCGCACACTGTGGGTAATTCCCCCCCCGTGCCCCCCAAGTCTACCCTGCAGCTGTATATAAGTCACATATATGTGTTCTAACTGTGATATGTTAGCCCAATATACCATGACTCTTTACCATACTCTCTGGCAGTAAACAATAGGACATATCAGCCTTATTGACCCAGAAGAACTCTCTCTATGGAGGGCATGATTTATTGGATTGAGGGGTGCCTGTTGTCATTGGGGTATCTGGGATGTAACTCTAAATTTAAACCTTTAATGCTATTAGTCTAAGTATTCAACACGTGTAGAGCACTGTAAAACATGTTCTGTGATTATTTAACTGGCAAGACCTCCATGGTCTGTATTTTTATATTTTTGGTCGTACCCACTCCCAGCCCATGTTCCGCACCCTCCCCAGTCAGTTTATAGAGATTCATGCCCCTTATCTCATCCACACCCCCACCGACCTTCTATAAGGGCTAAAGTATACTGAGTTTGGACACACCTTGCATTTTGAAAGTTATATGAGGGGAAATAGTAATATTTGATTAATTAATATTATAATATTCTCAAATCTTTCTCTAAATGTCAATATGAGAGCATCATAACTAGAGCTCAGGGATCTTTTCAGATGTTAACGGACAGTATGGGTTAAACTGTTAATGTTTATATATATATATATATATATATATATTATCCAACAATAGTTACCGGCACTCCAGGGACTTCTTTAAATAACTATACGAGAAACTCCAGTTTTCTAATCAACGTTTCAGTCTATTTATTGTAGACTTCATCAGGATCAGGACATATATATATATATATAAGTAAACTGTGCACAAAAGTTTAATCATTTTCTTCTTTAAAAATTGCTGAATCATGGAGCAAACCACCCATTACCCAATCCACTTTCATTTTATAATAAAGCGTAGTAAAGGTCTTTGTAAAATGAAGGGTGATGCCAAGGTACATAATTCCCGAGATGTGCCACTGCAATGCAGACTCTTTTTGACGTAGATAGATGGAAGGAGATAATAGCTATTGCATTATATGCAAATTATGATATATTTCAGAATAATATATAAGGCCACTCTCCTTTACAGCTCCCTCGCTTAAACAGTAAAAATAAATGTATCATTGCTCTAAAAGACATTATCTACTGATATCGATTTACTCACCCCGCACACAATAAAGTCAATATTACTAATTATTCACAGTTTTTAAAAAAATGATAAAAAAAACATGAAGTAGAATTTTTCCTTTGGAAACAACCTTTTTGTGCTATGAACCTGTTATAAAGTAGTTTTTATTTTGTGAATGCTAGCATATATTGGACATGGAGTCTAAGAATATATATATATATAAAGCCTTTTAGCAACATATTTTGTGTGTATTTTGTCTCACGGGGCATTTCGGTTTTGTTTGCCCCGCTAGAGAAAGGTGCCCCTAACCATGGCCACATTTTAGCACTTATGATAGAAACTGATCGTATGTGTGTCTTGGTTGGACTTGGCGATCTGGTAAGAAGTTAAGAACTTTGTGGGGTAGATTTGTAGGGTCATCTACAATGTTAGTAGATGGTGAATAATCCTGCAGATGAAGATGAGAAGTGATAACACTCTTTAACCACCCCTTAAGGACAACGGGCGGTCCCTAAACCCATTGAAAACAATGCATTTTGAGCCCGTACATGTACGGGCTTTGTCATTAAGGGGTTAATTACTTAAATACAGTAACAATATATGTGGGATTACTTGATAGGCCATTATCCTATGATATTATACTTGAGTCATGCAAGATATGCATCTGCATGATTATTCCTTAACGTCTGATTGATCCTGGGATGCTAGAAGTAGAAGTTAGTTATTGATGCACCTGCTGAACTCCATATTTGTGAGGTAAGACTACTTTTTAAAATCAAAATGTATCCAAAACAATTATATTGATTGAAAGACAAAAACGCAAGCTCAATATATACATTTAATTATGACATAAGCTGTGTAAGTGATATATTGTGTTTGACTTGGATGCTACATTTTATTTATGTAGTTTATTAATGGGGAGTAATTACATAAAGCTTGGCTTCTATAGTAAACATAGTAAAAAAAAACTTAAAATAATATACAAGAAATACAATTAATCCTAGTATCTTGTGCATGTTAAAATTATCTTGCTGTATGAGCCTCTACCAATTCTTATGGGAAGCTGTTCCCTTTATCTAACTCCCTCTAGTTACATATAACTTCCTTACATTACATCTACACCTCCGACCCTCTAGTTTTAGATGATGACCTAACATTTAACATGCATACCTCATAAATAAACTTCTCTTCTCCACATCTCCTTAGTCTTTCCTACAACCTGTACATATTAAGATCCCTAAGTCCTTCCTGATCATTTTATCCGGCAAACCATTCACCATTTTAGTAGTCCTTCTCTAAACTCTCTCGAATATGTCAAATGTACACGATATTGTAGGTGAGGTCTGACCAGATATCTGTGAAGTGGGAGAACCACCTCTCTTATGCGCTTTTTGCATTAAGACAAAGTTTCTTGTGCCAGAGAATCTATGTTTTATATTTCCGTCCTCAACCGATCACCTCGTATGCAATTGCCTGGGCACTTGGGTTGCCCAACCAATCCCATCAAAATTTCCTAAAGAGAAAGATATATCTAGCAATTCACTCCTGTAAACCTAGCGCGGTGGTAATAGTCCCTATTGAACCAAATCTTTCAGAACTCTAGGTTGAAGCGATTCTAAGATGTTCTCTAAGAATCTTTTTTATTACATGTCCTCATACTCAACTGCAATGTTAAGACTGTAACCCCCGTAAGGACACTGGGTGGTCTTGAAACTCATCACGGACAATGCATTGTGAGTCCGTACATGTACAGGCTTTGTTGTGAAGGGCAAGTTAAGCTGTAAAGGAGGTTAAATTGATGTTGTATAGAGTAATACCTTCTGTGAATTTTGTACAGGTGTACAGCGCAGGTAAGTGCTTGATAAACACTTATAATACCAGGCTATCCTTTTGTACTTAACATGAAAATAGAAACTTCTATTGAGAAGTATGGGCCGCATATAAATTATTTTGACGTCATTTGGTTATATTAGTGGCCCGTGATCTCCTATCTTTCATTGTAATGGACTTCACCTTTTTTCTCCACAGTCCAGTAGTTCGATTTAATATGTAGGAACAACGTGGCTCTAGGACTGTGTGTGAATTCGTGATACAGGACTGGCAATTTCCTATAAAAAAAATAAAAAGTCCGTATCTATCAATTACCTGAAATGGAAAGAAGATTGGGGGCATTGAGGTGCCATACATTCTCATTTGGCAAATTACACCGGAAAATGAAAGAAACACACCGATATGTGACATTCGTTTGCAGAATAAATACACCAATTAGAAAGATATTAGGTTTCTCCTGGCATCAGCACATATAGAAATGCATTTATTTAAGTTCTAGTGCCCTAATAAGCGTGACACGACCATAGTTTATTGCGGTGCTTAATGTTTATTGATTACTCCAAACAGTAGAGTAAGGAGCTAATTCGCTGATCAGTAATAGTTTTCAGGATTAATTAGGAGAATGCCTACCTTATTAGCTTTTCACAACCGTATGTGTTTGTATCATTTATCCCTTAATATTGCTTTATATTCAGGTTTGTATTTGTTCATTGAAATGTAGCTATTTGAAAGAATATTTACATTACAAGATGTTTTTTTTCTGAAATATTACTGGAGTTTCTAAGAACATAGTAGCGTCTATTCACTAACGGCTGAAGTGAATTCTATTATCTGTACACCTGTGCATTTTGCTTTCGCTTTATAATAGCGCAACTAGCCTGATACAACATGTGGTCATTGGAGACCATATCTATATCGAGGAGGAACTCCAACAAGCTACGAATCTTCATTTGCATTTTGTTGTTTTTTTTCCACTCACACTCACACTTAAGCTTTCTCTCACTTTCACTCACTCTCTACCACACTCTCTCATGCTCTCTCGAAATATCTCCCTACCTTGTCCACTTCCGTGTCCCAGTCTCCTTTCCCGCAACTCTGCTTCTTCTCTTGTCACTTTATGTTCTTTCTTCTGTCTTCTTTATTCAACAGCTTCTTCCTGTGTCCTCTTTCTTCGCCCACGTCTCTGTGAACCGGGCCTCCTGGAATACTTCTGCTAAAGAGAGAAGCCTCCATGCACACCCAGTCCCGCAATTGGAGGAATGGGGCAGAGGCGGCCACTATGGCTCCGCACTTTTGCAGAAATAGCCAGAGAGGTCAGAATAATGCAGACAGATTCATGGAGAAAGAGAGGAACAGAAACGTTTCTCTTTCTCCATTAATCCATCTTCATTCGATATTAGAAATATCTCTAAACCTGACCTTATATCTAAGCTACTGTATGTCATCACTCTGTGCTTATTTGGCTTGGTCTCTCCTGATGGTACTCCTTCCCACCGGTGCTGTCCATCTATCTATCTGCTATCCCTATGTATGGCCTCGAAAATCAGCCTGGTCAGCAAATCACCTATAAACTACAGCTTGTGTGAGCTGCAGAAGAGTTAAAAAACCAATAAGCTTCTCCAGCTACAATGAGCTTGCTGGTTTTATGGAGCAGAAGCGGTACAGGGTACATTCATCTTCAGCCCAAGGCACAAAAAGTAATTAGCCATAACGAGTGTGATGAACTTACAGAAAGTGATTTACCCGCTGAGGCCTGGAATTCAGCCATCAGTGAAACATGATGCCCAACTTGGAGATCCACCATGCATAATGAGAAGAAAGGTACGTGTGTGTGACAGCTTCATCAGCAATGCTTCCTTCAGTGCATTTACTTAGAACGTTGCATATTTCTCAATAAAACACAAAACAAACCAATAAAAACACAGTTCAGTTCTCAATAGACCTTCAGAAATATCTAGGTGTCTATTGTGAATAATTTTCACAGGACGCTAAACAGCCAAGTCTGCTGTAAGTTGGTTGAGATGAATAATTAATGGTTACAAAAATAAAAATCAATGATCTCCCTGAAGAGTCTTAAAGGTTGAGATCAGTGCAAATAATGCACTCCGCGCAGTGTATCCTGACACTGTGAAATGAATTATTAAATGCATTTTCATGTAATACACTATTGATTGGGCTTGATTTATTCGATTACTTAATCACATTGGTACCAAATGTCCTCTTACGGTAGATAATCACTGTTACAAGGTGTACATTTCATAATTCTGGTCAAGAGAGGAATTTGGGACGCTGTTAGTACAGATCAGAGAAGGAAAAGTTTATGAAAGCTCGTATTACAAAGCCATATACAAGGAGATGATGCAGTTACAGCCTCCTTAACCTATAGGGTGTGTATAGGACAGAGAGGAGACACTAATTCTACTGCCACATTTGTTATAATGGTAAAAGAGTATAATCATATTTTGAAGACTAAAAATGAACACTAAATGTGCTGATGCCTTAATTATTCAATACAAAGTCTCCATTATAGTTTCTTATGGTAACATCACAATGGTTCTAATAAGTGTCTGGCAGGAACTCTGTCTTTGAATGAATAGCTCTGGGGATGAGAGGTGAACTTGCAGCTGTCACGATAAGGAGGCTCAGGGATTGTGGGGATTTCTATCATCCTCTCCCATTCTTGACACACCTGTGGCACATCCAGTATAATCCTTTATATACCGGGGCTGCTCCCAGCTACCCTTATGGTTTATACCCATCCCTTAGAACCACTTTTTTGGATCTATGATTACCTGGTATCTGACCTTGGCCTAGACTTGGATTATCTATCTGTCCTATCCATATGTACCATGCTCGTGTTCCCTCGGTGTATGACCTTGACTTACCTGACCAACGATGGTGTCTCTGCTTTTCTGCTTGCTGCCTGCCAGTCTCAATCTCCAGTGTGCTTTACAACCTATGTGACCCCAGAAACCTTCCCACTCATGTAGACTTACATGTAAAACACAAAAAGGTTTTAAGTATGAGCCCAAAATCTTTTAATAAGAAGACAATTCCCCTGCCATCTCTCCGCTTCTCTTACTCCGATATATCAATACAACTTAAATATGCCATTATTCAGTTGGTTGACTGGTAGAGGAGGTAAAAAATGCATACCATGACAACAGGTAATGCCTTCATAGACTCCATCACCCATTGCCATGCCTTCAATTCCTCAAAAACATTAAAGACTGACCACATTAAAAATATATGGCTAAAAATATTTGAGTAATAAATCTGTTGAACAAATCCTAGAATGCCTTTCCTTGGGCAATGCTGGCGGGGGAGGGGGTCAGCTGACTCCTGGGCATACCCGGGTACTCTCCTCCCTTTCTGGGGTAATTGAGCAACATTTAGTTATGTCCACTCCTTTACCAATTCCCTTCCCACTCCATTTAAAGCTAGTCGGGCTTGTCCCATGCACCACATTGCCAAACATGCCCTCATGTACTGCTAGTCCCGATCACAAAGCCACTCCACTAGAAGAGGGAGCACTCTGGGTAGCCTTCCTAGGTGTGCTCCTGGATTGTCATGATTTAAAGATTTTGGGCCACTTCACGATGTCTATGTCTATGTTTGCAGCCCTGTGCAATGGGTACACTGATATATTGAGATAGCTGGTAGCCCGGCTGATTCGAGCTAACATGCCTAGAGCACTTTATATTCTGGAAAAAACCATAAAATAACCAACCATGCCTTTACATATGGAAGTATTTCTGCATATAGAGAATCCAGAAGAAATCCCAGACCGTTGTAATGTGAACTCTCATCCCCGAGTGGCTTCTGCTCCCTTACAGAAATGTAATACTGCCACCTTATGGGCAAACAATAGGTTAAAACCGTTATAACCTAAATCCCGCAATGTATACGGTAAAATGAATATAGACAGAATTCATTTGTTAGTACTGTATGTCTGCAAAGATGTTTGAAAAGATCCTCCACCACTGAGTTGCCCCGATATAATTCTCTCTATCCAACATATTTCTAACATGGCGCACCATCTCCCGAATAGAAGCAGAGAGCCCAAATATAATGCCAAATATAACGCTTAGCAGTTCCTAGGATGGCTGGTGCCCTAGGCGAAACTATGAATACATAGGATTAGTCCCTCATGATAAGGTCAATGAGATGAAACTGCATTGATAAAAAGCTTTAATTAATCTGAGTATATTGCCCAATTGTGCATTTCATTGAAACTCGACTCTAGAGAACATTCCAGAACATAGAAACATAGAATATGACAGCAGATAAGAACCATTCTGCCCATCTCGTCTGCTCATTAAACACGTTAAGACAATATTGCTATACGTAAAACAGTTGCAGATGACGCAAAAACTATGGTAGCGTTAATGTGTATTTTCTACACAGGTCACAAGATGGCGCTGCTGTCTTTAAAATAATTACTAAAAGGCGAACATACGTAATACATGAAAAACATAATCTCGCCATAATTATGGTACAAAGTGGGATTAGACCAGATACTTGTGCCGTGGAAGACGCTGGTACTCGGATTAAATGGTGTTGAGAAACCATATTTTAAGGTATTGTCAAACCAAGAATTTCTATCATCTACTTATAAGAACTTTAAATGTCCACCCGCTGGTGCTTAATGAAGCCAATCTTGTATGTTTTTAATGAAGCCCCTGTACATGTGTGAAATAATGAAACTCTGACTAAGGTCCGGAGTATGAAAAACACAAAATAAGGATGTCAATTCTGTGTGAGGAGCAAGCAAAGGAGGGAACCCCAGGTTTTTCAGGGTGCCTGCTAAACAATCAAATATACAAATGAAAGTACTTTCTACGTTAGTGGAAAAAGTACAACTGTCCTTGCCTACGAGAAAAACTGCACCTCCCACCACCTAACATTTCCTAACCTCCTAACATTTCACAACATTCAAACCAGTGAGCCCTCAATAGGCTCCGTTCCATAATGTTCCCCAAGCCAGGATTGGATCCAGAGCCTGATCTCAGGAGGGCCACTCACTCTAAAACACACACTAGTACAACCAGACACTAACACACCCGGACACTCACACTAATACAACCAGACACGTTAACACACATTCACACTGGCACACAAACTGACATACCCACACAGGCTAACATACTCACATTCACACTAACACACATACATTTACACTAACACACACCTGGACACTAACACATATATACACAAACACACACACTAACATAACCACACACACTAACATATCCAGACACCCACACTAAAAAACACACCAAGACACTTACACTAACTCACACAGCTAGACACACACACACTAACGCATATGTACATGGAAACTCATACTAACACGCTCACCCAGACCCTCACACTAACACAACCAGGCACTCAATACTAACACAAACACAGATACTCACACTAACATACACACACTAAACTTTACCCAGACACACAGTCACATACCCAGACACACCACTAGCATACTCAGAAACACACACAGTCACACACACTAACATACCCAGACAGACAAATAAGCAGACACACACACAACTCACTTACCATGGTGAAACCTCAGCTTCTCCTTAATGCAGCACACACACAGTGTGAGCTGCTGCGACACTACTACAAGGTCACACACTTTACCCCATGCTCATTGAAATTAGGGGAATAAAGAGGTAAGCCTGGATTTAACTCTTTATGCCTACAACCGGAGCATGCTGCCATCTTTCTTGGTGGGGGCAATTGCTACGTTTCCCCCTGGATCCGCCCATGGGCAAAGCCAGTGTTAAAGCAGACTGAAGTTAGGTACAGTATATCATGTGCAAGGAACACGTCTCCTGTATAGCAAATTGCCGGGAGATGGAAGAAGGCGTATATGCATATGGAGGGATTCTGCTGAATCACCCTATGCATTTGCAAGGGGGTATCATGTACTTTTAAAGGGAACTCTCAGCTGTCATATGCCGAAGACGAGCATGAAGACGAAGACGAAGAGCCCCCTGGTGCCCAAGTCTACTAAGAATACGCCGGTGGTTAAAAGCACCATAACACTAAACACTATTACTGAGTATATAAAAAAATATGCAAAATGTGTGCAAAAATGAAATCACTCATATCTCTGGGATTTTCATCCATCCTTGCCATTTACATGAAAAACATTACATTTAATATGCAGGGACTATGGGTTTAATGCTACTCCTTGTGGAATATATATGTATATACTTCTAACAGGCTAGGATACTTAACTAAGCCTAGTAAGCCATAGTAAGTACTCACGGGACTTGTAATAATAAGCAATCAGATCATTTATTCAGTTCAACAGTTCATTTGCAGAACGACAAGTATACTCATCAGTCAGCATTAAATGCCAGCTTTTTTATGACAAGTGTACTCATCGAATGTTCCCAATGGATTAACCCTTCTCCTATTTCTTATTATTATCATCGACACACATCTGGACACCATGAATATAACGTTGCCATAGAATAAAAGGAGGACACCATGTCAGCTTCCATTAATCGAATAGTCCATTTAGCATATTTTCAGAATGTATGATGAGGGTTATCTAATATTTGAAGACAAAATCAGGGTTTCCATTATTTTAAACACAATGATCCTAGTTTATGTTATTACATTTTTTTCCCCGTGTTTTGTGATATTTTTGTTCTCAAGACAATTTTGAATGCATGTATATA
Organism: Spea multiplicata; assembly: GCA_009364415.1. Classification (NCBI taxonomy): domain Eukaryota; kingdom Metazoa; phylum Chordata; class Amphibia; order Anura; family Pelobatidae; genus Spea; species Spea multiplicata. Next base: position 44,827,479 of record VKOC01000005.1, read on the forward strand.
TATATATATATATATATATTAATGCTTTAATCAATTACTATTTTCATTAACCTATAAGATAATCATTTACATTTTCAAACTCAAAGTAAGCAAAGGTTAAACAGAGAAATGTGTTATGCTGGTTTATGGATCTGAAAACCTATACTCAAGAATGTTAATGTCAACCCAGATGTCCCTATTACCAACACCCCATTTCTGGCTAAAGTCTTCTTTTTCAACATATGCATCAAACCTCTCACAGACCTCATCAGATCGAGAGGACCTCATTTCCACGTGTATGTGGATGACACACAAATATACCTTGGAGCATCAGAACAGGACAAGTAGCATATCCACATCAGCATGCCTCAGAGCCATTCAAGATCGGACAACAGCTATCCTACTACTACTCAGCTCAGATAAAATTGAACGGATATTGCTAGAACTCAGATCTGACCCATCAATCATAACTTCCCTACAAGCAACAGAACCCCCAACACCCCTACTGGTCATAAGCTAGGAACAATACTGGACAACTTGAATATAAATATTGTACAAAGCCATGCATAAATTGTGGTACAATTTAAATAAATGCTAATAATAATATATAAGCTAACAAATAGATATATAGACAGACAGATAGATAGACAAAAAAGTTTTCACAATGTCCCTGGGAAAAAGTAAATGAAAGCAGTGACGATTATAATATGTAAAAATAAAAGCCTACTAGGTGCTAGTTTTGTGCAAGGAGAGGCATCACATGGTGAGATAATGGCAGAAGTGAAAAATCCAAAAAGAAATGTTGTGAATGTTAACTGCTTTCTACGCAGAATTTAACTTGAAAAGGAGAAAAAAAAGAGATAGGGATGAACACAAGGGATGGATTGAACGGTCGTTCAATTAATTCTTGATCTCGAACATAATCAACAAAGACAGACATTAAAAATCTAGATATATGGCCATAGGATTCCTGTCTCGTTAAACCTTAATTTCCTACATTATAATTATAGTGTCGTCAATGGACATCTTTTTTAATTTCTTTTGAAATACGTTGGTGTGCGATTTTCTTGTTTAAATGTCTCCCCACAATCTTCTCACACTGATCCAATGGCCAACTTTGACCACTGCGACCTATACATTATCAGTCTGTTTTTCCTGACCTATACATTGATACAAATACCTTACACTGAATTCCTCTGTTTCGTATCTCTTTCTACTTGATAAAAAGGCTTATTATTATTATTACCTTTTATTTATCAAGCATCATCAAAGTTGAATGGGGTGGTTAACATGTACATAACACATAACATCAAGAGTTGAGAACCCTGCTCGTCATGAAAGCTCTTCCTAAATGTTAGACCAATAATCCTACAATTGTCCTCATTTTATGCAAGGGCACAGACGAAAGGGAATAGTTTAATATTGTTTAATAATTAGAAAGCTAGAAACAAAAGTCTGGGCAAAAATCAAGACACTCTGATGGAATTTAGAATGATGGAATTTAGAATGATTGTGTGAGCAGGAACTGTTTCAAGAAGTTAAAATTGTTAGAATTTAGAGTGTTTCAACAAATTAAGAGAAAGGCTTCACAGAAATTACTTAACCAAAGCTTGATCACGGAATGTTGGAACTTTCTACAATTGCTCAGTTGAAAAGTAAAGCCTGAAGGCAATAGCGGGTTGGTAATAGCGGATGCGGAGGATCATGTCAAGTTCATATTTAGATGGAAACATGACAGGTGTAAGGTAGCAGAAATTAAGCAAAGGTAGCCAAACCTCAGAGGCCCCAAAAATGCTTTTTATATAATTAGGGCAAAATATAAGCCAACCGTTGGAAAAATGCTATTAAAAATAATGAGCAAGATTCAAAAACCATGGTGGTTCTCCAATATTACTTTAGCATGTGTGTTAGCATTTTTAGCATATTCACAGTAGTTTTTATGTTGTAACCTTTAACCCCTTAAGGACAATGGGCAGTCCCTAAACCCATTGAAAACAATGCACTTTGTCATTAAGGGGTTAAATTAAATGAAGCTATTGTTGCTTTGTTGTTCACTATAAAATGAAGTTCACTTATGAAAACTAGCGGTTACTTGAGCCTTTTTGTTTCAGTTTCATTGTTTTTGGAGATATTTAGTATTTTAAAGTTTAAGCCCACGCTGAATTCAATCAACGACTTAACACTAGGGTAGAGAAGATATAACAGGGATCGGAAGATCTGGAAGTCAAGATGCTTGTATTCATGTATACTTTTATCCCTAAAAACCCATACATTTTATTTCCGGTTATGGAAAAAATAAATGTTGACTTTTCATTCAATAGATTTACACTTAAATTGAAAATGCAAAACTTATAAGTCAAAAACACTAAAGCTTGAAAAATAAATCCAGGCCGTAGAGTTCTTGAAAGTTTGCACATCTCTAAAACAGAAGCTGAGAACGTGAAGTCATAAATCAATGGGAAAATATTTTGTTCATGTTCTAGAGACCATGGGATGGATCCTCCCGTTGCCCCTTGAGTAGACTGAATTCTGCTTTTAATATCGACTGATGTATTTATGCATGGAAAAGAATATTTGCACTAAAGTCAAGCAAGAAGCATGAAATTCTGTAACTACCCATCCAGAAATAGTTTGACATCAAATAGTTTAACAGTCTGATAATTTGAAAGAATGTTTGAGAACTGAAATAATTACCATACTAGAACTAGGGCTGGGATGGATTTTTCAGGTACAATAAATTAAGTACCTTAATTACAATAAACAATTCAATCTGTATGTCTCCCACTTACAAAAATGTAAGAGATTTTCTGCATTTTCTTTGCAAACAATATGTTTTTTTCCCCATATGTTGGTCACCAGAAGCTCCTCTGTTTTGCATTTCTGACTTTTATTGTAGGGTTCTATGCAAATTCTAAATATTCACAGTAAACTATTAAAGTTCCTTTATTTGATCGTATTGAATGCACTAGAGTATCAAAGAAAAAAAAAGCCGATTTAAAGACCCACACATAGTTTATTTTGTTTGAAATATTTATGAAAACTTAATCTTTATTAGACTGGTCCTTCTCACCAAGGTAGACACTAGTTCCATATCAAACTTAGAAATTGTGCAGCTCTAATACAATCTCTAACAAAAACACGTACTCCCTCTCTACCTTACCCTCACAACCCCTATCCTTACTCATAGTCAGGGCCTTCATCGGGGGGCAGGCCAAGTTGCCCTGCTCTCTCAATAGGCCGCAAGGAGAGACCAGCTCCCCCTGCTCGACATCCCACCAGATCCTCCCCTGGGAGCGTAGCACCAGTTCCCCCCGAAATGCCACCAGGGTCCTGCAGACCCCTAACCCCCACCCCCCCTCCGCTATTACGAAGCTGCAGGTTGAGCTTCCTCAGGCTCAGCCCGCTGAGTCTGAGCACCAGAGTATGACGTCATTGTGTGTAAGTGTAAATAAATATGTTAGTGCGTTTAAGTATGTTTCTGTATGTATGTTAGTATGTGTGTGAGTAAGTAAGGATGTTAGTCCATGTAAGTATGTTACTGTATGTGTGTGCATGTTAGTAAAAGTATGTTACTGTTGGTATTATAGTATGTATTTGTGTATGGGGTTAGCATTACTGTGCATTAGTGTATAGTGTTAGCATGTTTGTGTTACTGTAAGGTGTTAATGTTTGTCAGCATATGATGTTAGCATGTGTGTGTCTGTTAAGGTATAGTTTTAGTGTATGTAAGTGTGTAGTGTTAGCATGAGTGTGTGTGTATCAGCATATGATGTGATTGTGGGTTTGTGTGTAAGTGTATGGTGTTGGAGTGTCAGAGGGGAGTTTAGGGTTAGTGGCACCTCTCCCAGGTGTTAAAGCGTGTTTGTGTGTTAGTATGTATGCGTGTTAGGTATAGTGGGGGCCTTGAAGAAATACTGCACCTATATGCCACTAAACTGAGTGCCCCTCTTCTCACTAGGTGTGCTTATGGGGGATTTTAAGCCAGAATGATGGATGGAGCAATAGGTGGGACAGTGGTAAAGACTTGAGGCAGGCTGGTGGGAAGAGCAAGGGAGGCCAGATGTCAAGCATGCACTGGGCCCCAAGACGTGTAATGGCAGCCATGCTTGTAGGTTTCTTAATCTTTCTATAATGTGCTCAGAGAACAAAATCAATAGCAAGTACACCGCCTTTAGCAGTGTACACCGCAATAATTCTGTATACACAAACCCATATGCACCTTACTAGATTTACTGCAATTGTCAAAAATAATAGTTTCCACTTCTTTTGCTGCGTATTGCAAATATTATTGCCACTTAATTAATACATATCAGAATGGTTTAAAGATTAAGCAAGTTATTTGACACACAGTAGTTAAGGACACACAGTGCCATTTATTTTAATCTTCATTTGTAAAGATCACTTTCTGCTTGTATCTTTTTTTTTTTCCAGTCTAGGTTACTCCGTAGGAATTTCTTTAATCCGCCAGTCTATATATCAAAGAGGGGCTTTCTGTTTCAAACTGGCTGCATCGTATATATGATCCCATTTGCGGTATTTAATATATTTCTCAAGACCTGCGCAATTTTTAGTGCTTCAAGTAACCTAGACCACAATCGCCAGGAGATATATCGGGAGAAAAAGAAAGCATGTAAAGGCATAATAAATGGTAAAAGAAGGAGAAAATGAGAAGATATAAAGTCAAGAATACTATAAACACCAAAAACAGCCCTTACCACAAAAGGAAAGATTTATTTTATTTTGTTACTTGCCCTGAAATGTTGGGGTTTGTAAGAAAACCTCTAAGAGAATATATCTGGCTACAAAACTCAAAATGGGGAATAAAAATAGGCAGAACATCAGACAACACGAATATATTTAATAATGAAGATGCATTCTGTATTTTAACTCATTCGAATCAATATTTGGAGTGGATTTAATTACTATGGAGACATAAGGAAACGGAATGGCATGTCTTAAAGCAGATCTGTCACTTTTCCCACAGTTCTAGGCCTGGCTCAGGGTAGTGGCCCCTCTGTGGCCACCGTTCTCGCTACAGAGACATGAAGTCTATGGAGGCTTTGCTGTCCCGTCCTTTGGGCCTGCCAACCCATGTCTACTGGAAGATGGCGGTGTCTACCTTATACCATCCTTTTCTTAGGATAAATATAATTATTACTCAAAAGGAACTCATCTCCACTATGTTGTTAAGTTGCTGGTAGTTTCAGAGTCAGGGAGAACTTCAGGACAGTAAATTAATTAGATGATGTTGTTACAATTAAAATCATCAGTGGTGTCTTCTGTCCTGGTGGAGATCACCACCTAAAATAAAATAACACAAATAGTCTAATAGAGTTAGAAGAGAAAATATTAGGGATATAAATTACATAAGAAGATCAGACTTGAACCACTAGATATGGTTGATGAAAACACCACCTTCTACTTCTCCGCTTGTGTCTATATTTTTGGGTTTTTTTAACCATTTTCACGTATTATTGGGAAGTGGTGTTGGGAAAGCCTGTTGAGATCACATCATCGAGAGCAGATTATCGATGATACTGATACACATGGTTCTTGTTGGTGAAAAAAAGGTCCAACAATCCATCATGGTATAATTCCCAAACATTTAATGTCATTATGTCAGTAAAATAATGGCAGTTGTGAAGTGGAATATAATTGTCTTGTTTATTTTACTACTGGTGTGATATGATGAGGACAAATCTTCCTGCTGATTTCAAGGTATACCGAATACTGTAAGAACGAATAACGTGTTCGGGGATTACTCAGATTCCATCTTCAGGGTTCTATTACCACTAATGACATGTGAAGTCCTTTATGAGTCCTACGAGGGACATCCCATCATTTACCACTCACAGAAACTAACACTCACGCTGTTCATCATAAGTAACAAGATTAAGAAAACGTGCGTGATATCAGCAGAACTGACAAAAAGTTTGCTTAGCTGTGTAACGGATATGGTACCAGAGATATTTAACCCTCGTGTGCAAGAACAATCAGTGATTTAAATGTCCCACTCACCTATTTGATAATGAAAGGGTTACTCCTGTTTAAAATGTATAAATAAATGGAGACTGCACTACATGTTAGAAGAATGAGATCCTCAGAAAGGGGGTGCTTCTCTGTAAATTATATATTTTTTTTATATCATTTTAGTAGATGGTTTACTCGCCAACATTTTTCTAATTGTTACAAATTTTTCATTAATATTTGTTCATGCAATGAATAGACTATTGAAATAATACATAATAATACATATTTAACACTAATTTATAAAGACCTTGATGACGTTCTATATTAAACACAAACCAGTTGAGAGCCAATCATTTGGGGCAAAATTTTAATTTGCTTTTTCTGAGGTATTCATTTTAGGAGAATGAGTTTTGTTTCCTGATTATTTTTTATTTGAAAATTAAATACGGTGCAATATTTTCAACGGGGAGGTCCTTGCCCCAAAAAGACTAGATTTTGTATTGCCGCACTACCACCTCCTGCAACAGCAGTTCTACACCAATGGATAGGCAGATACTATGGGACTGGATTTCAATGGAAAAAATGGCACCAAACTGAAATCGGTCTATTAAAGTAAGCAAGGCGATAGAGCGGTAACAGCTGTAGGACAATGGCAGACACTGACAGAAAGATATGTCCATACCTGGGGACTCTCCGGGTTTGCCGGGTGAGCGCTGCTCCTCCGGTTCTCCGAGTCAAGACTCGAATCCTCCGGGTCGCGGGAGCGGGGTCTTGACAAGCCCCGCTCCCTGACCATTTTCCCCCATTAAATGGGGGTGTTCCCGCTGACGTCAGCGTGCAGTCCTGGCCGCGTCCAGCAAGGTAAGGCTCTGGGTAGCCCGAGCCGAGACGTTCCCAGGTATGGCTGCATCCAGCCACTTGGTATGAGACCATTTTTATGAATCTTCTCGTGTATCAGTTCACTAACAGCCAACTTGTCACTATACATGAATCTCTTCTTACAGGTGGCAGTCCTTAGAATGCCTTCATATCTTAAAGATGGCTCGTCCTTGATAAATGTGTTGGATAACTTAATGTGGCAGGAAAACTGCATTATGGTTACAGCTGATCTACAGGCCTTATACACTTCCATCAAACCTAAAGAAGGCATTGATAATGTAATGGCCATGCTGGTAAAATTCTTTATTAAAATAACTTTGTTTTTAATGGTGAATTTCATCATTTTTACATTTCACCCCCAGCTATGTAAATTTGCTTAATATAATAAATTTTTTTTCTTTGACAGTATCCAATTTTCTAGATTTAACAATATCTATAAATAAAGATCTCAAAAAGTTTCAGACTAAAACATTTTTTAAAACAGTAGAAAAGAACACGGACTGCATGCTATAAACTATCGTAGGAGCAATCAAAAGGTTAAGCAATATCCTCAAAGGTGAATTTATAAGAATGTGTAAAAACTGTTCCTCCATTAATAAGTATGATGAGCAATCCTGTGTATTAATAAGATACTGCAGAAAAAAAACATATACGATAAAAAACAGGTAAAGAAAATGAGTATGCATATAAGAAGCATGGGTAGGAGTACCTTCACGATAGAGAAAAATTGAAAGAAGATAAACTTTGGAAAAAATACTATTAATGAGGTCTTTTTGATGGATTACAGAAGTTTGAAAAAAGATCCCGGGGCATATAAATATAAGACCAGTCTAGTAACCACTTACTCTGACAAAATATAGAAGGTATTGGTACATATTGAAAACCATAGGAGTTATTTGCAAGAAAAACTGACATTTGAAAGGTATTCAAGTCATTTTTTGAGAGCGCTCAAAGATTGGTACAGATGTGGATGATGTGGCCACTGTGGGGTTTGCCCCCCCCCCCCAAAAAAAAGTACTAATTTTGTAGTCTCTGTTACTGGTAGGAAATATGAGATTGTGAGATATATTTCATGTTCCTCGAGGTTTGCTGTTTACATGCTGGAGTGTTCATATATGTAGATAGAACCAGTAGGTTTCATAAAGGGGCTATTCAAAAGAGGTTATAGTAATCCAGCCGCGTCCGAGCACTTTAAGGAGTATCAAAAGTATCATAAAGATTACTCATTATTAAAAGCAATGTTGTGCAAGAGAGAGAGACCTTTTGGATATTAACTCTTAAAACCTTAATTCTGATGGGTCTAAATGATAATTTTGACCTGATACCTATTTTGGAATAATGTTGCCTATAACTGTATGGATGTAGACATTGTGTATATTAACCCCTTAAGGACAATGGGCGGTCCCTAAACCCATTGAAAACAATGCATTTTGAGCCCGTACATGTACGGGCTTTGTCATTGAGGGGTTAAACATGCCATCGATGAGGTGAGCCAGTTAAAAAAGGTAAGATCTACTGTTTCCTTAATAGGTCTGCCTCTTTACTTCTCTTCATAAATGTTAGTTTTATATATTTCAACATCATTTTCCAGAGAAAGCATTATAATCATTACTAACGTGCTACTAATTATGTAGTGAAACTCTGATTTCATCCATTAGTAACAAAAACGCCTTTAAAATCTACATGTAGACTTTATAACATTTTCTCAAATGACCACATTTGGGCATGTATGTGTCCAGACAAACTGGGGCAATTCTTTTGTGATTTTCTAAATATAGAGTAATCACCTTATAAACCAACGGAATGTTAATGCAATGTCCTCCGAGTTTTAAAGTAAGCCAGAGTTATTTCTGTTTTAAATTCGGTCTTTGGTAAAAATCGACTGTTCTGAAAGGAATAAAAGAATAGCCACATTGGCTTTGGTACATAAACGGTTGAAAAATAGTGAAAAAAGAACACTTATAAGTGACAATGTACCATTACATAAGTTATGGTGGGTAAAAGGTTCCACTTAAATTTAAGGGGTAGTAGAAGTATTATTAAACACTCATCTACAGACACCAGACAAGCCAGAAGGCTTGTTTTTCCCTCAGAAATCTTATGGTGCTTTCACAACCACAAGGGATTCTGGGTAGGCTCATGCAAATAAGGTTAACAATTATCACCTTTGCCTCTATATCCACTTTATACATGGATTCCTTGAAAGTGGATATAGAGGCAAAGGGATAATTGTTAACCTTATTTGCATGAGCCTACCCAGAATCCCTTGTGGTTGTGAAAGCACCATAAGATTTCTGAGGGAAAAACAAACCTTCTGGCTTGTCTGGTGTCTGTAGATGAGTGTTTAATAATACTTCTACTACCCCATAAGTGACAATGTGAAACCCTACTAATATCTTAGCCCTTACAGAACCTCAGAAGTTACAGAGTGCTATGAGCTGTACAATCAAATGCAGATAGCTATTCCCCTTCTTTATCCCAAATCAGGGTAAACCAGTTTTTTTTAAATTAAAAACCAGGTCATTTTATTAATGAGGCACCTGTGTGGTGGGATGGGAGAAACAGCAAGTACTCGGCTTATAAACAGTGCTAATTCTATTTAAAAACATCTTTCTAAAGCATAAATATTAGTGATTACATCAAATCATATAGGTGTATATTGCTTAACCTGTTACCCCATCAAGGTCAGGGTCATCCTCAGGGAAGGAACATGGAAGGAACACGTGGGGAACCTGCTTACTCTCAGAACTGTGGTCTCTATGTGACCTAAGTGGGCTAAATATGCACTGATGCCATGCATTGTCATGATGTAAATAAATGCTGTTAACCCTAGGTGGTAAGCAGGTGGATTCAAGGACTTTAATACTTGGATCCAAAGTCCAGAGGAAGCTAGCATGCATGAAGATGTCCAACTAGGAAGACCCAACTCGTTATGTTGTAGTTTAATAGCACAACAGATTGATGGTGCCAAGGTTCACCTGGTTTAAATCATTCAATGCTTTTTAATTCTTGGACAGCACTTCCACAGTGGCAGCGGGAAATGAGCCCATGAAAATATATTCCCACTTTACTTATTACCTGTTCTTACTAAAGCTAAGGTCAGTAAAAAGTCATCACTTATCTCCGCTTCATCAACACTGGATACAATCAATACATAATACTTTGCCCAAGACTTAAACATATTCTTCTGCATTGATCAACTCTCCCATTCAATGGTTTGTTCAGATTACTTTTGTTAATGTATGTTTTGTTTTTCATAATAGCGTCACAGAATAGCACTTTACATACAACATAATAGTAACATGAATTTTGTTGGTATCATGTTTCAGTGATTAGTATTTTGTTTTCATAGTTGTGGTGTATCAGTTGGAATCCCATAACTCCTGTTCAAGCCTTCTCCCTAATTGACACTGCTGGGATCTCTGATGACCCCTGTAATGGGGTAATGTCACTAATACAGCTTTCGGGAGGGCAATTTAGTCCAAGATGTTCAAAACTCTGTCATAAGCTGTGGTGGAGAGCAAAGTGGAGCGATACAATATGTTTGGGAAACATCTTTTTACACTTTTTTTTTTACTTTATTTTGACTGGAGATCCCCTTGGGGTCTTTCTATACCTTAGGGATCTCTTATGTGATGAGCCAGTACTCCTTAATATTGCATCCCTGGGATCCAAGCCATTATTTATTTTTTTTAAAAAACACTAAAAACATATTTTTTCTTCTTGCTTTGCTCCCTACCGCAGCTGATGACAACTAGAAATATAAAATACCCAAACCCAATTTTTAAATCATTGAAATACTGTATAGTAAGGGAGTATTCTGGCCCTCTAGTTAGGGATACTATGGTCAAAAAAATTTTGTTATATCCATTTTTTATCCTTGAATACATTTGATCTGATCAGCCAGCACTTCTTATTTCTGTGAGGTACATGTGAATTTTAGTGCTTATTTTTTACCACTAACTTTCCAGGTAAAGCAGTTCTTGTTGATCAAAAAATAATTGACCTCTTTTGTTAATTTTCATTAATCTAAATGAATCTAAGTATATAAAATAACATATGCGCTGTTCTAAAGATGTTAATGCTTTATTTAATGAAATAGAAATGCTGTATAAATGTCGCCTATTTATATATCACATATAAAACAATATATAAAAAACATAACTTATTCTGCAACGTTCTTTCGTTTACGATTTTTCTAACAATGAAAAACAATTACGTCAATATCCTATGATAAATCTGGGAAAGATTGCTTTTCTGTATTAGATCCAACTAAAACGCTGTGCTCTTTCTAAGTAGTCCTTCTCTCCCTTTGTTTGGATCCCAAAAGGCCTTTAAATTACACACTTCTCGCTGTAGAACAGATGGACGAGTGCATAAAAGGTGCCAGGTTTATTTATGGATGTATAAAGTTGAATGTAATAGAATCGTTTTGCCAATGTGAAACGGGAACCGAGAAAACAGGAAGTGAATTTTATAGGTTGTTTATTTTATCACCATATCAACTGACCGGAGAAGAGGAATCCTTTCTCTTAGGTATTATTTATTTTCTTACTCTTGAACCAGAACATCTGACCATTAGTTCCAGGAGCACAATCTGATTCTGGGTCCCTCAACTTTTAACACATGTTTGCTTAGAAATGCTCTCATAGTTTGTCTTCGTTCTGGAAATAACATTTCCCACTATTTATCATAATGTTTTCATGACCTGGAGAAAAAAAACAAAACAGTGCGGATTCTATTGGCATTGGTCAGACACACTTTGATAAAAAAAAAAAGACGAATTATATGCAAAACTTTTCAATTTATTGCAGCGATATTTCATTTTAATTCCCTCTAAATTCCCACAAACCAAAAAAAATGTTTTTTCCCAGTGTCACATCTGCAGTGATGGTGTCTTTAGAGAATTTAGAATACCCCATTGGACGGCTCTGCGGAATATGACGGTGCTATATAAAACAATAAATACAAATATAATTTACTCACTGGATCAGAAATGATTGGGTGATCTCAGGAATCTAAACAATAGTTACAACCTAATTTATCAAATTCAATCCTTTTAAGTATCCATATCTACTCATCCAGAAGAACCAAAATGACACTTTTTTTTCCAATAGTGGTAAAAAGAAAATCCTTGACAATCACATTTTCCCGGGGTCAACATTACCTACGCTAAACAAACTGTTATACCGGTAACTCAAAATAACCATTAAAAACTAATCTAACCTTTTTCTAAAAAAATTAACTGAATCTGCCCACTTAATTACATTCTAGGAAGCCGATGCAAAGTAGAATTCTACTGAACTTGTAGGTTCTGATAATCAAAACATACAGTTTTCGTTTATTTACAGTAGTAAAAGATTCACGCTAAGGTGAACTTCTGCTAAAAGTGCGGTGATTGGAGGATCGAGGAAGAGGATGTCATCGGTAGCGCTACCATTTTGCTGGAAATTTTTAGGCCAGGTTATGTCCACAGAGATGCAGCTGAACATAGAAGAGAGAAGATGAAGAACAAAAAGGTGTGGAAGTGGAAGCAGAAGTGGTTGGCAGAGAAGGTATGGAAATATTTAGAGAGTGTTGAGATAGAGAGTGAACAAGAATGAGAGTATGAGAGCGAATGATGGTACTGGGCAATGAATTTCGTTAACCAATTAAAAATGCCCCCCCGATTTTCATCTGAAACTGAATGGGCAGGGAACGTAATTTGTTGCCTGAAAATGAATGAGCCAAAAACGTACCGAAAAATATCTTGGGCCCATTTTCACATGTCTGCTGAGTAGTTTGAATAGTTCTTATCTGTCATCAAACAACATATTTTTTAAGCATTTATGGAATGGAATGTTATATATATATATATACCATCAAGGACCTGACTTGCACTGAAATAACCTCACATTTTGCATATATATATCATTAAGAGAATCTACCCAACAATTTGAAGAATCTTTATTTAATTTAATTTAAATATTGCAGTATAGTGTATGAAAATACTTAGCGATTAGTATAAAATTGCATGTTTCTTACTAAATCAAATTATGTCTGTTACAGAGAACTAAGTCCTGGTTGCTGGCTCTGTTCCAGGCCTCTGTTATTGTTTAACAATACAATAGGTGGGTCTAATGGAATTAATTTGCCTTTGAATTCTGATGATCCACTGGAATTCTGAGGATGTTCTGGGATACAGTATCTGAGTATGAAAAGATGGACCATAATTCATGGGCATGTGTAGGCTGATACGTGATCTGAGACTTAAAGACATACGAGCATCAGCCGAGCGCAGATAAACTCTGACATATTCTCAAAACTAGCAAATACTGCAGGTTATATTGGCGAAATCATGTTTAACCCTTTAATTGTTGCATGTGAGGAAAAAACAAACCATGTGGGAGGCCAGAACTTTTTTCATATGTATTTTTCTGTGACATGTATATAAATATATATATATATAAAGGAACCAGGAATCTACTGGGCTATACCCTTGACCCTGTCGTTCCTCACACTGTGAGCCGGCTACAGTCTTTGGAATAAGGTGCCACAGAAGAACCTCGGACCACCAGAGGGACAACACAACACACGATCCTATGCAAATTTTTTTTTTTTTTTTTTTGAGGCAGGGAACGCTGGATTTTTGGCACAAAAGACAAACTGATCATAGGTTAATATTACCTACAGTTAATTGAGGATTGTTCCTTTAAAGTGGCCAATAGATACTGTGGCAGAACCCTCCATCACTGGGGCCCCTGGAGAGGCCTGAGAGCCAGCCTCCTCCCTATCGACTATGGACCCAGGCCTTGTAGAGACTTCTGTGTGTGGATACAGGGGTTCAGTCTGCTGATGTACCCCATGTTTTAGCACTCAGAGTCTCAGAACTGTAACGTCTGCTGGACATCCTGTGGTAGGAAGAAGGCTGATTGTCTTAGCATTGTTAAGTGTATAGGTGTGAAGTGTTTCCCCTGTTATTGTGTGAGTCAGCCCTTGTCTTAAGACCCCCTGTAGGTATGACTGCTGCATACCTAATTATCAATTACATAACAGGTAGCTGTTAATCCTGTGAGCTCCTGTTATCCCTGTGTCCTGGCCATTGTCTGTCTCAAGCCAATTATATGTCTATCGTCATTCCACGTCTACGTCCCCAGTTAATGTCATTATTTATGTCTCGTGACATCCTGTCCTTCCCCCGGATATTGTGTTGCAGGATTTGATCTAATTACTTCCTTCCTGCCATGGTAATTAGATCTTGTGATATGTGTATTGCCCCTTTTCTACTTCTGTGTATATATACCTCTGTATTTGGCTTTAATAAATGAGTCCTGCTTTCACCTCAACATGAGTGTTGCCTGATGTTTGGGGTGGGTTATAGCCACGCTGTGTAGCTAAGCTTCGGATAGCCACAGTGCCAATGCGGCTTCGGTGCAGCGACGTCCCTCCTTCTATGTACAAAGCTGGTTCTGCCTGGCGCTGAAGGGGTTACTTGTTGGTGTCCCGGGAGGAGGAAGCAACGTTTGGCGGGAGTACCCAGTCGGGGTACAGGTCGGTCCCGTCACATTGGTGGCAAGCGGTGGGAATTTTTCCTTCCAAACGGGATATCCAAACCACCACCAGGATTGGTCACCCTTCGGGCAGAGAAGGAGCAATGCCAGGATCCTCAGCTATGGAACTGGAGTTCAGATGGCGTATGCAGGAGGCATGGGCCCAACACAACGGACCTGTATCAGCTGAGGACGAGCTAAGGTGGAGGGATCATATCCGTCGGCAACTCTGGTGGGAGAGTCTGCGATGGGAACAGGAATACTTGGGTAAGTGCCTCCCAACCAGCGAGGACATTTACTGGTTCCAGCTGGAGGCACGAATGCCGTTGCTGGGAAAGCAGCCCAGGGAGGAATGGGTGGCCGAGTTGGAGGTGCTGGTCCAGGCAGAGCTGAGGTTGGACGATGGATATCGGGCTCTGCGGTGGTACGCAGCACAGCTATGCCCGGGGCTGGAGGATAAAGGTCCTACAGAGGGCTATGGCTTTGGCGGCCCGGGATTACTATTGGAAAGCATAGAAAAGGATCCCGACTTCGGAAGTACATCAGAGTGCCGGGAGGAAGACATCCAGGAGCGCAGGGCAGAGGCTATCCCATTTGTGCCTGAGCTGTGGGCTGACCTGGATTATTTGGTCACACAAGAATGGGAACTGGAACAGGCATATCAAGATTTGTTCGACCATGTTCAGCAGTATGCCCCAGTGTCTATGGATTTTGTTGATTATTCATCCGAGAATGTTAACCCAGGATGGGTAGATGAGGCTGCGGTCTTCACACCGGGGTCCTCCGAATGCTGGGTAGTTTCCCCGGATCCATACCCCCCAGCTGAAGCGCTGACAACAGGGTGGAGAGCCCCTGGCCTCTGCCCCGTACCTGCAACAGGAATCCAGGGATATGCGGCAGCCGGCCCATCTCCCCAGCGGCTGCTGGAAGACCCGGGAGACTGCGCAGCCGGCTCATCTCCCCAGCAGCAGATGGAGCACCAGGGAGGGGATGCAGGCGGCATCACTCCCCAGCGGGTGGGTGAGTGTCCAGGAGATGGCGCAGTTGGCCAGTCTCCCCAGCGGCAGCTCACAACTCTGGGAGCGGAGGAACTTGTTCCCCCTCCGCAGCGGCAGATCCCAGCTGAGGGAGCTGAGGGTGTCGTCCCTCCTCCCCAGCGGCTGAAGGATGACCTGGGAGCAGAGGGTACCGTCCCTCCTCCCCAGCGGCTGTTGGATGACCCAGGAGACAGCGCAGTCGGCTCATCTCCCCAGCGGCAGATGGAGAACCAGGGAGGGGATGCAGGTGGCATCACTCCCCAGCGGGTGGGTGAGTGTCCAGGAGATGGCGCAGCCGGCCAGTCTCCCCATCGGCAGCTCACAACTCTGGGAGCTGGCAGTGGCATCCCTCCTCCCCAGCGGCTGACAGATGACCTGGAAGACGGCACAGCCGGCTCATCTCCCCAGAGGCAGATCTTAATCGAGGGAGCCGAGGGTGTCGTCCCTCCTCCCCAGCGGCTGACGGATGAACCGGGAGACGGCGCAGCCGGCCCATGTTCCCAGCGGCAGAAGGAGCATCAAGGAAGGGGTGGAGGTGACATCCCTCCCCAGCGGCCAAGTGAGCGCAAAGGAGATGGCGCAGCTGGCCAGTCTCCCCAGCAGCAGCTCACAGATTCGCAAGTGGAGGAACCTGTCCTCTCTTCCCAGCCGCAGATCCCAGTTCAGGGAGCCGAGGGTGTCGTCCCTCCTCCCCATCGGCAGACAGATGACCTGGGAGATGGCGCTGCCAACCCATCACCACAGCGGCAACAGGAGCACCAGGGAGAAGATGCAGGCATCATCACTCCCCAGCGACTGGGAAGATTCCAGAGAGAAGGTGCTGTAGGCACTTCTCTACACCGGCAGTTATATTTTTCTGGAGAGGTTGGGCGGGGGAGTAATGCTGTTGGAGGGGCAGATTATTTGGGGCACCAGTTTCAGGAGGGCATTGATGGGCTAAGTGAACTAACTGACTACGGAGTCAACCCGTTTGGGGTTTACTCCTGTGTCAGTCCTATTTGTAAGGGGGAGATGTGTGGCAGAACCCTCCATCACTGGGGCCCCTGGAGAGGCCTGAGAGCCAGCCTCCTCCCTATCGACTATGGACCCAGGCCTTGTAGAGACTTCTGTGTGTGGATACAGGGGTTCAGTCTGCTGATGTACCCCATGTTTTAGCACTCAGAGTCTCAGAACTGTAACGTCTGCTGGACATCCTGTGGTAGGAAGAAGGCTGATTGTCTTAGCATTGTTAAGTGTATAGGTGTGAAGTGTTTCCCCTGTTATTGTGTGAGTCAGCCCTTGTCTTAAGACCCCCTGTAGGTATGACTGCTGCATACCTAATTATCAATTACATAACAGGTAGCTGTTAATCCTGTGAGCTCCTGTTATCTCTGTGTCCTGGCCATTGTCTGTTTTAAGCCAATTATATGTCTATCGTCATTCCACGTCTACGTCCCCAGTTAATGTCATTATTTATGTCTCGTGACATCCTGTCCTTCCCCCGGATATTGTGTTGCAGGATTTGATCTAATTACTTCCTTCCTGCCATGGTAATTAGATCATGTGATATGTGTATTGCCCCTTTTCTACTTCTGTGTATATATATATGTATTTGGCTTTAATAAATGAGTCCTGCTTTCACCTCAACATGAGTGTTGCCTGATGTTTGGGGTGGGTTATAGCCACGCTGTGTAGCTAAGCTTCGGATAGCCACAGTGCCAATGCGGCTTCGGTGCAGCGACGTCCCTCCTTCTATGTACAACGCTGGTTCTGCCCGGCGCTGAAGGGGTTACTTGTTGGTGTCCCGGGAGGAGGAAGCAACGTTTGGCGGGAGTACCCAGTCGGGGTAAGGTCG
>VKOC01000005.1:44844806-44855927 GCA_009364415.1 Spea multiplicata
GGGTTGAGTACGTTGCCTGTCACAAAGAAAACCCTCTCACTTTGGACACTGGTAGGTGGGCATGAAAGCAAATGTTGGGCCACTGTGCCAACATACTGTATATCAATAATGAACTCATGTACAGTATGCTTCAGCCAAAAGAATTTCTTCAATTTTGCCATTCGTTTTCATTGAGGGTCTCTCCTCGTTATCAGAGATTTCTTAATAAACACGAAACCAGCACATTTCATTAAAGATAAAGTTTGTACCTAATATACAATATACAGCGCCAGCTCAGTCCATCCTTCGAGAGAAACCTACGGGCATTGGCCCTTCATAATGCATAGTTTCCTGCAAACTTCCAGTTTAGTGAATAAACCCTTAAAAACAGGAATCACTGAATGCTGATGTTCGTCTGGAGAAAACAATGCTGTATGCTGTGGGAACTTGCTTCGTCAAATTGATTTCAAATCAAAAACGGCAGCTATCCACAAAGAACTTTTTTTGATGGACAACGGAATTCCAGATATAATCTCTGAATTCCATATATATATTATATATATATTATATATATATATATATATATACTATTTCTATATATATATACACATATGGTAGTATATTTACTTATCAAGAAACATTTCTTTTGATTCATCTGCAACTCTAGACCTGCCAATAGCTAAACATTGAAATCAATTTTAACTTCTTAACCTAATTTACAATTAAGAGCATGTAGCCAAAGTAGGTTTATTTACTCTAGTAACATGGCTCCTGATGGGTTATCTTCTTACAAGGCACACATTTATTTAAGGCTATCTGAGTTTGGAAGAAGAGACCACTTATTATGTCCAGAGCGAGTCCAACTGCCTTGGAGTCAAGAAGGATTTTTTTTTCCTTTTGAGATGATATTAGTGTGTCAGTAGGGTTTTTTCCCCTTCTTCTGGATCAACTACTATGGGTTTGTGGAATGGTTGAATTTGATGGAACATGGGTCGTTTTCTCAACCCAATTAACTATGTAACCACATAGATCAAGAGCCAAGAGTGTTTTGAGAATGTTGAATTTAGCAACTATCCTATTATTTAAGTTAGAAATGGCGAATTGTAAACATTGGATAAATGATTTGCTAGGTGCAGTACATTTAATGTCCAAAACAGAAGAAATGATCATCATCACAAATGAAGTTTCTTTGGATAGTGTTCAAGTCCTTCCGGTAAACAATAAATATACAAGGTCACTAAGAGCAGTAGTAATGAAAATGACTTTTCATATTTGATTAAACATGTTTTGTTACATAGCATTTTAATGGATTCAGTTGGGGGAACTTTAACTATTATAAAAAAAATAAAAAATATAGTTATTGAGCAAATCTGGTACCTTTATTGGCTAACTGACGTATAATGGATTGCCTGAAGAAGAGGCCTAGATAGTTTCAAAAGCTTGCGATCCATTATACGTCAGTTAGCCAATAAAGGTATCGTCTTTGCCAAATTTACTTTCTCAAATATAGAGGTGACTGTTATTTAAAAGATCACATACGCCTCCCAATGTCGTGGCTTATTCATATCCCTTGTTGCTTTCCAGCTTGTTCTACTGAATCACCGCATTTCTTTAAGATTTACATGAAGTAGGACTCTCCAAATTCCAAACACAGTGGCGTAAATAAATTCATTTTACATGAATACATTTCGTTCTTTTGCTCCCTTTTCTTTATTTTCCTTGCTTGACATTTCTTGTTTTATCTTGCTTTGGTTTTTTTTGTCTTAGATTCAATGGTTTGAAACATAAATTGTCTACACGTTACTGAGCAGAAGGTTTACATCGGCAAACCGCCCTTTGTCTTCTTCTTCTTCTTCTGCGTAGCCGGAAAATCTGGCACTTGAATTTACAAACTTCGGTCGGCCATCATGGGTTATTTAAAACATGCAATGGATGCGTTGTAGTTCACATAAACCATTTTCACGCATGGGTATCGTAAGAACAGAACGGCATATCTACTGAAAGTGTATTATTATAGGGCATGAAAAGAAATCCTACAGATTTAACCCTTTGCGTGCCAGGGCAGTATAGAATGTATCCAAAGGCAAAAATAAGATTTATACGCTAATCCATGAAACAGAAAACATTCAAAAGCCGTCAGTTAACAGGACATTTATTACATTCCTTACGTTCAGTTGATAAGAGTTGACATGCTTTCCCGCATTCACAATGTTTGTTCTTTGATAATGCATACACAGTGCATGCTTGGCGATAATTGGTGTCGTTCCTTCCGTGTTAAATCACTTAAAGCTATACGTTGGGGAAAAAAATAGGGTAACCCCCTATGGCTGTTTCACAAAATAAAATCTGTCTTTAAAGTGCAATTTAAGTAGTTATGGCTAGTTTGTGTTGTGCGTAACATATTACAACATGGTACAGGTGAGGTATGTATGACATGGCCTGTAATTATTCAAAGGGCAACTTGCATACACTCCTTTGATAAGACAAAATAACATATTAAAGCATTCAAATAAAACAATATAAAAAAGGAAATAAAACAATATAAAAAAGCAAACGTTTTGCATTGTAATTGAATGTTGCTCAAAATTAGCTACAGCTCATACCCTGAGAATTAAGTGCTATGAGAACTTGTATACTTTGGAAAGCTAGTTAAGACAATTAAGGGAAAAGGAGATATGAAGGATAAGGAAACAGAAGAATATATAGCGCGTATTTCAAGTCATTTCAAAGTTTTATCACAGGCATCGTCATCCACTTCTTGGATGCTGGAAGCATCTGTTGAATCATTACTTGCAATAATTCCAACGGATGAAAGGCTTGAAATAAAGGAGTTCATCCTTCTTGCATATAAATCTCTTATGTTAAAATAAGGTAAATGGTTAAACTTATCCTTTTGTTCTTCTTCATTGCACCCGTCCACATCTATTGCCTTTTGTTTTTGATAGTACTTGGAAAACTTGTTAAATATTATAGTTATGGGAAGAGCCACCACAAGTATACCGCAAAGGATGCAAACGCTGCCGATAAGTTTCCCTAATAAAGTGACAGGGTGCGTGTCACCATAGCCAACCGTGGTCATGCTGATGGTGGCCCACCACCAGCACATGGGGATGCTCTTAAGCTCCGAAAGTTCTTCTTCCTTTTCAACATAATAGACAAGGACTGAAAAAATTGAAATGCCCACAGCCAAGAACAGAAGCAAAAGCCCCACTTCATGGTAACTGTGTTTTAAAGTGGCTCCTAGAGACCTTAACCCCACCGAATGCCTTGCAAGCTTGAGGATTCGGAATATTCTCATAAGTCGAAGTATTTGTACGACTTTTCCCATGTTCTCTATATTGTCGTTTTCTTTATTGTTAGTGTCTACAACCAAAGTGGCATAAAACGGTAAGATGGAGACAAAGTCAATTATGTTCATGGGGTTTTTCCAGAATTTCTTCTGAGATGGGGCTACTGCAAGTCGAACGACTAATTCCGAGGTAAACCATGCAATGCAGATAATCTCTACAACAGCTAGAACCGGATCTTCGAGTTCATTTTCGTTGTGATCTAGCTTCTTGAACTCAGGCATGCTGTGGATGCACATGGCTACAATTGAAGTTAAGACCACGCTGAGTGAGGAGATGGCAAAAAGTTTGGCTGATAAAGAAAAAGCAGGGTTTTCCAGTCTGATCCATATTTTCCTTCTTATGTTCCCAAATTTAAGTGCATCAAACATCTCCAGCTCCTTCTCGAACATTGACGACTGGTCAGAAGAAGAGCTTAAGCTCATGACATCACTTTTCTGTTCCCAGTCCCGCTCAGATATTAATTCTTTTCTCTCCTGGTACTTATTACTACAACAAGTGTCGATAAAGAGTTCGTTGATACCCCAGTATTCTATTTCTTGGGAAAAAGAAAAGACACATAATTCCTCCATTACGTGAAGTTTACCGGTATAGTAAAAATTCAAAATATATCTAAAGAGGGAAGGGTTTCTATCAAAGTAATATTCTTTATCAGTGACGTTGTAATCATCGCAAAGTTCAAGTATTGCTTCTTCTGAATTACAGTTGAGAAGTTTTCCGAGCCTGGTGTGAGGGAATTGTAAGAGCGTTCTTTGATCCACCGCCTGTTTAAAGCCTCCGACGTTCAGCATAACGAGTTCATCTTCGCTCTTAGTTCTATGAAAAAATTCACCATAAACCATCTTGTGCTCCTCTGGCTCACAACAATCTTACGTGATTACATTTTACCTATTAAAAAAAAAAAGATAGAATCATATATTAGATGTTTACATTCATTAGTAATGCCAGTGACCACACAAATCATTCATAATCATTATGACATCCTTTTGGTAGCTGTTAAGCAAATGATATCGCTAAATATAAAGATATTAAAGGTGCTGTTCCACAAAAAATGACAAAACCCCCCAAAAAACTATGTCTGGTGTTATATAGAAGCTCCAGAGGTCCTATACTTCTAACCGCTCCAGCATCGGGCTGCCAGAAGAACCACATACCTACATTGCTCATTTTCTATTATGAGATGCTGAAGTTGAGCAATGGTAGGGACCTGTTGTGATTTTCAGTTGCCTCGTTATTAATCATTTAGCTGCTATTAAATATGTATAACCAGTTTTCTAGCATACATATTAATACTCTTAGGCAACATGTCAAATGGTGATGCTGCTGGACTGGTGTTGTAAATATGTTATTAGGCACTTTGGAAACCTGAACGGAAACGGGTAATTATACTGTCATGTTTGAAACATGTTCCCCCTTCACAGGACAATATTTACTGCATAGGTTAAGAAAAATATGTGGCTGTCTCAATGATGTCAAGTACCGCCTGTATATATCCTTCATCCCTGCTTCCTAATGAATTGTGCAATAGGAGACTCCCGCCATATTTGCCAATGCCTGGTTCCACTCTACTACTGAATGAGGAACCTATGTCTTTTTCCCACAGCTCCATGTACAATAACCGAGGACACTTTGGGTTCAGAAGCAAATCATAACAACAAAACACCACTCCACAGAGGCAGGGATCTTCAAGACATTTTGCTATAAACTTGAGGACGGACAATCATTGACTAATTTCAACCACCCTCTCTTTACATACCCCAAATAAGGTTTTCTGTATAGAACCTGGACACAGAGAGTGGTGAAAGTCTATGTGACCATGCTATATTACATGCAATATCAGTTTCCTATTCCAGAGGGCCAAACACATTAGACGTTGACAGTATTCACCAAGTTGGAAGTCTCTAGAAAGCCATACTGGTTCTCTATACTTACCCATATAGGCATATTATGTAGAGTAGCTGTGTCAATCTAACAGCATAATCCTATAGTTGGCGAATACTCCCTTTCAGTCTGTTTAGATAAGGTGCATGAATGTGAACATTCCTTTACTTTATTAACAAATATATTTGTTAAAGGCCTGTTGATATATCAGTATGTATCCATGTATGGACTGCAAAATTGTTTGGAAACGGTATATGAGTTTTGGGAGACACACCATTTTTAGTGTCACAATCCTACCCAGACAAGATTTCTCCATTTTGCCCTATTTTAATGAACCAACATTACCAGTGGCCAGCATCTTAATAAATTAGTTTTTTTTTTACAATTGTATAAAGCTATTCTCTGAGCTTTACCTCTATGTATGGTTCTTAGACCTCCACTCCATCCACGTAGGATATCTGTAGTAACAATAACAATATCCTCCTGATTAAATCCCATTGGCAAAGCCTGGGCTTTATTGGTATAGTTCTTACAGTGTGATACTTTGCTATATCCATCGAATTTTTCACGCAGATGTTTAAACGATACGGCGGGCTCACTTACTGCCGGCAAAATATCTCCTGGAAAGAGCCCTAGTTTGCACTCTCAATCTGGAAGTTCCCTCGTTGTGTTTGATCTTTATTGCGAGAGGTTTTAGGGCCAGCACAAAAATCATAGGTGCCTGGAGCCACTGGTAATCGGTATAGATGTGGATCAAAAGCTCTAAATAAATTATTATGGCTGAGAGAGAGACCAACTTTGCCTGTTGGAGTTTCTTGGGCATACAGAACCAGCGAAAGTCAAATGTTTTTAGACTGATTGACAACAGATTTTTGAATTTTCTATTATATTGGTCCTTGTCAATCAGGTACAATTTCCACAAAGGTCTTAATGAGCAGCAAATGCAACACCCTATTTAGCCTCCATGCTAGCACCTTGAATGAGGGGTCATTTCTCATGAAATTCATTTAATATAATGGAATTAAAATAGATCTCTGACCTACAGTATATTCCAGTACACTTAATAAACCTATGTAATGATGTTACCAGATAAGATATCTATGCACATGTTTTGGAAACCCATGTTATGTTTACAACAGATTATTTCTCCCCATTAAGCGATATATACTCTAGGTTAATTTATTGTTGGTTCTTTTTATTAAATTATTACATTGAGAAAGGAAATAGTTTTTGAAGAATGCAAGTGTGCTAGCTTTTACCCCCCAATGCTTTTACGTACTTAAACCAATTAATGATTATACAACTGTTTGAACAAAGAGAATGCTCTAAAACAAGCAAAGAATTTCAAGCCATTTTTACCCAAAAACTTTTTTATCATTCAGCGTCATATATGAATCTTACCGAGCGTTCCCATTCACACGATTGCACATTCACAGCCAGCTATATAAAAGGCTATGACAATACTGACTGTAGGAGCTGCAACCAGGAAAGTCACTTACCATATGGTCCAAACTGTTGGGTCAACCTAGGAAATCCCCTCAAACACAATGCCTTAGCCACTGACTTAGTTATTGTATCTGGGTCCTAAAAATCCATAGACACATCCTCCTTTTTATCTATGGAATTAAACGACAGTCACTAAACATACAAACAAGGCCGCCCGTGTAACTCCTTAATCCATTTCTCAGAAACAGAATCTTTCTTCCTTGCACTCAAAGATGATACCTTTCTAGAAGACCCCAGAGGACATCTCCCTGATCATCTCCTTGATCATCTATAGTCTACTGCTGCTTACTTTTTAAATGCCTGAACCTTGAAAGGACTGGTCAAGAACCTTCCTAGTTTACCTGCGCTCTTCAGTCAACCAAATGTAATTGTAGAATCCGCCGTAAAGTCAAGAACCAGCTGGACACACCGCGCTCCAGAATGCTTTAGCTACAAAGATGATTGAGTCCAACCATTAATGAGATCTATGCATTTATTGCCCGGGTTCCAATATAGAAACAAAAACAGAACGACGTCTATTTCCCTTTGTAATCACTAAATATTCCATGCTTTACTGGTTTCTGATTCTTCTGTGATTGACATTTACTTACACTTCTCCTAGACCTCTACTATTATAAACTGAGTGTTTTCAAAGCTTTCATTATTTGTAAAGGGTACAGACTGACCGAAAGGACCTTTACTTTAACTGCTGCCATGTTTTCTAGCCTTTGATATTGTATCGTAATAATGGAGCTCCAAAACTATTAACCTTGTTACTCACCTTGATACATTATGCCATACATTTTCCTAAAGTAATATCATTTCACAAGTCTGCGTTACTTTCTTACCGATCTTTACCATTAAAATCAATGACGCTGAAAAAGTCTCATATAGGTAAATTAATTTTGTATTAAAATATTTCATGTCTTGCTTAACATCCTGACATATAAAATACATATTTCTGCTGCTCATTAAGTTTAACACATTCATTTAGAATAAAGAGTATAATAAATTGGTTAGAATGTTTATTGCATGGACAATTACATTTGTTTTTCTGGTATTCATAAAATAAGAGCAGATATTATGTATTGACCGCTTAAAACCAGTTTAACTAGGACAATTCTGACATAAAAATATATTTTATCCTTTGAGGTCAGCAGTTGTTGTACTTATGTTTTGAAAAGTAGTTGGAGCCACAAATAACATAAGTATTTAATTTTTTTTATTATTATTTTGTTTAATTTAGTTGGAGAAAATTCAGGAATCTCAACATGAATAGCTTAGGAGTACAGGAAGGAAGTTTATTGAAAAGAACTAGAAATTTTAGGACAAAAGGTCATAATCCAACACTAGAGGGTCAGAGTTTGGGTGTAATGGAAGGAAGTTTTTTTTTTTTTTTTAAGTTTTTTTTAAAGATTTTTATTTATTTTTTTTAAAGTTTTTTAAAGTGATAAAGGCTAAAACCACAGGGAATTTAAACACGTATGTGAATCTAAGAAAAGACCGAGGAGTGATTACGGCCGGAGTCTTTACATCAGAAAATAATGGGTAGACTTGATGGGGAGAATGGTTCTTATCTGCTGTCAAATTTTATGTTTCTATGTTGGCTTGTTAATTGATGTAAACTGATATAAATGGTATAGTATTAGTACCATTTTTTGGTGTGTTTTATGATCAGCATATGATCCTGGAACCGGTCCTCCACCATTCAAACGTATTACAGAGCTCCATCCCGATCATAGCCACAGTGACGTTATACACTTTCTCCTGTTAGCTTGAGAAGAAGGCAACATCACCGGTCCTGATCCCCTCTGTTAAACGGTGTCGTCATCGGAACGCAGAGTCAAATGTTTCATCTTCCTGTGAAGGAAACAAAATTAGAGATAAAACAATGTCTCAGAATTTAAAATAATACTACTAATAATACTTAGACTGCGAGCTCTAAGGGCCTGAGACCTCTTCCTGACTTCCTGACTACCAGACTTCTGCACTTATTGTACCCCCCAGTAGATAATTGATAAGTGATAATTGTTACACCATGTAACAGAATAGATGTTCCAATTCTCAAGGGCTACTCAGTTTTGGAGAGGATCAATGTTTTCTTAGTGTGAGTGATTTCGCCTCAGTTAACCCAAGCCTTTAGATAGCCCACCAGTGCTGTGAGTAGTTCACCGGATAATTATTCAGAGCTCTCACAGATTAGTTCAAGCAGTTTGATCCACTTGACTACAAAATATAAAAACATTACAAAATTTTAAAATTCTGCCAGCAAAAATAACCTTGACATTAACCAGCACAGCGTAAAGTGCGTCAAGATTTTTAGAACTTCATACTATGTGCTGCCAGGCTTTTGGCATTTTGAGAAATCACCTTCACTTTCACCTTAGTTATGTTTTCTGTATAAAATGTTACCTATATGTGAAATATTCTTCTTGAATATTGTTGAGTTTAGGTGTTCCAGCCAGCCACAGCCATTACTAACAGCTATATAAAATGAACCACGTAGGCAGCCATCTCCATAGACAGACAATGAGAGTAGATTGGGTCGTACTGAAGAGCTGAGTGACCTTAAACGTTGCCCTGCTAGATCTGCCCCAGTCCACTGTGAATGCTGCTGGGCCGCTGAGTGCTGAAGCGCA
This sequence comes from Spea multiplicata, assembly GCA_009364415.1. NCBI lineage: Eukaryota > Metazoa > Chordata > Amphibia > Anura > Pelobatidae > Spea > Spea multiplicata. The sequence continues at coordinate 44,854,138 of VKOC01000005.1, forward strand.
TAGCGTGTAAAAATGCATTGGAGGTTCAGTGAGGGGAAGTCACCGTTAGCACCGCCATTTTGGAGGAAGTTCCCACCCAGGTTATGTGCATGGAGATACGGACTAAGAAAGAAGATAGCAGATTGAAGATTGAAGAGAGACGAGAAGGGAGAAAATAGAAGATGACGATGCAGAAAAGGCAGAAGTGGTCAGCAGAGAGAGCAAACGAGAATGAGTGTTAGAAAGTGAGTGAGAGTGTTAGTGAATGTAGGAACCGGCCAAAAAATTTCATTCCCGAATCAAAATTGCTCTCGAATTTTCAACCAAACTGAATGGGCAGGGAACGAAATTTCATCCAAATCGTTTTTGTGTTCCCATATGTACATGCTTATTATATAATATATATATATACATATGTAACGTATTGGCTCGATTATAGGCCGCACCCTAAAGGTTTGGGGCTTTTTTAAAGAAAAATTTTGATTCTTAGTGTAATAGATATGCTGCCACTCTGCCCCCCCGATGCGCCCCCGATAGACAATCTGCCGTGCCGGCACTCCCCCCGTGGAAAGTGCTGGCAGGGGAAGCTGTCTCATTGTATCGGAGAGTAGGATGAAGGGCCCCTGCAGCGCTGCGGGGGATCTGTATCCTAACCCTGCTGCCTCCTCGGCACCCGGAACTGCATGTCCCGGTCGTCAGGCGATACGAATTGCGCATTCCTGCGCCAAACCACAAATATAGGCCCCACCCCCACTATGTTCGGGCAAATACGGTATCTATATATATATATATATATAATACATGCCATGCATCGGGACTGTGTATAAATCTTTATGTAGTCTTTATGTAGACAAATGTATTTGTCTCTCTTGGAAAGCAAGGAGAGTGAAAATAATTTTTTAAAAAAATGAATATCTAGTGCAAAAGGTATATATAAAAAAGACAGGTTGGATTTACAGCAGAAGTTGTTTGCTAACGTTGAACACCACGTGACCCATAGGCTTTTCATTAATGCTTCTCATATCTTTGCCTCAAGGTTTCATCTCATTTGATAATTATACATTGATCACTCCATAAGCAAAGTGAATTTGTAATGTAATTACTTGATCAGCCAGGGCAAGAATGGAACGTAGATATCCCCCTTGGGGATGGATTTATAAGGAACGCTCGTGTATCGTTTTTTTCCACGTTGCATGCATAATGGAGTTGGCTTTATCGTCAAACACCTGGTTTATTGCCTCGCTGGAAGACGCGTCAACTATCTGAATTTTTAAAGTGTCGAGCATATCAAGTTAATTTGTCACTTTTTCATTAAACAGATTTTTTTTTCTTTTAAATGCCGAGTCAAATATCAGGATCTACAGCAGAGGTACGTATTTAGTTATTGTTTGATTTCTATAGCGCCATCATATTCCGCAGAGCTGTACAATAGGTAAACCGGAAATTACAAGCAGTGCATGAAATAAAATTTGGATTTAGTGCTCACATTTTATAAGGTTTTTGAATGCATTAATGAAGAGAATTTGCTTTCCTTAGTGTTATTTAGTATTTCATTTGTTTGCTTATATTTTTCCCTGAATGTTTTTTTTTAAATGAGAAAATATATAATTGCATAAGAAACTATCTGCGTGCAAGTGACTGAATGTGGTATGTTCAAAAATAAGTATATTTTACTCCTAATTCAATGGTATGGCACAGACCAGATGCTGGCATTAAAGGTTATATTGTGTTTTTTCCTGTTCGTGTTTTAGCGTTTATCACGTTATATATGGAATTCTATGTGGTCTGGAATAGCGCACGTGGAATTATTA
>VKOC01000005.1:44865039-44879536 GCA_009364415.1 Spea multiplicata
GGGCCCAACACAACGGACCTGTATCAGCTGAGGACGAGCTGAGGTGGAGGGATCATATCCGTCGGCAACTCTGGTGGGAGAGTCTGCGATGGGAACAGGAATACTTGGGTAAGTGCCTCCCAACCAGCGAGGACATTTACTGGTTCCAGCTGGAGGCACGAATGCCGTTGCTGGGAAAGCAGCCCAGGGAGGAATGGGTGGCCGAGTTGGAGGTGCTGGTCCAGGCAGAGCTGAGGTTGGACGATGGATATCGGGCTCTGCGGTGGTACGCAGCACAGCTATGCCCGGGGCTGGAGGATAAAGGTCCTACAGAGGGCTATGGCTTTGGCGGCCCGGGATTACTATTGGAAAGCATAGAAAAGGATCCCGACTTCGGAAGTACATCGGAGTGTCGGGGGGAAGACATCCAGGAGCGCAGGGCAGAAGCTATCCCATTTGTGCCTGAGCTGTGGGCTGACCTGGATTATTTGGTCACACAAGAATGGGAACTGGAACAGGCATATCAAGATTTGTTCGACCATGTTCAGCAGTATGCCCCAGTGTCTATGGATTTTGTTGATTGTTCATCCGAGGATGTTAACCCAGGATGGGTAGATGAGGCTGCGGTCTTCACACCGGGGTCCTCCGAATGCTGGGTAGTTTCCCCGGATCCATACCCCCCAGCTGAAGCGCTGACAACAGGGTGGAGAGCCCCTGGCCTCTGCCCCGTACCTGCAACAGGAATCCAGGGATATGCGGCAGCCGGCTCATCTCCCCAGCGGCTGCTGGAAGACCCGGGAGACTGCGCAGCCGGCTCATCTCCCCAGCAGCAGATGGAGCACCAGGGAGGGGATGCAGGCGGCATCACTCCCCAGCGGGTGGGTGAGTGTCCAGGAGATGGCGCAGTTGGCCAGTCTCCCCAGCGGCAGCTCACAACTCTGGGAGCGGAGGAACTTGTTCCCCCTCCGCAGCGGCAGATCCCAGCTGAGGGAGCTGAGGGAGCTGAGGGTGTCGTCCCTCCTCCCCAGCGGCTGAAGGATGACCTGGGAGCAGAGGGTACCGTCCCTCCTCCCCAGCGGCTGTTGGATGACCCAGGAGACAGCGCAGTCGGCTCATCTCCCCAGCGGCAGATGGAGAACCAGGGAGGGGATGCAGGTGGCATCACTCCCCAGCGGGTGGGTGAGTGTCCAGGAGATGGCGCAGCCGGCCAGTCTCCCCATCGGCAGCTCACAACTCTGGGAGCTGGCAGTGGCATCCCTCCTCCCCAGCGGCTGACAGATGACCTGGAAGACGGCACAGCCGGCTCATCTCCCCAGAGGCAGATCTTAATCGAGGGAGCCGAGGGTGTCGTCCCTCCTCCCCAGCGGCTGACGGATGAACCGGGAGACGGCGCAGCCGGCCCATGTTCCCAGCGGCAGAAGGAGCATCAAGGAAGGGGTGGAGGTGACATCCCTCCCCAGCGGCCAAGTGAGCGCACAGGAGATGGCGCAGCTGGCCAGTCTCCCCAGCAGCAGCTCACAGATTCGCAAGTGGAGGAACCTGTCCTCTCTTCCCAGCCGCAGATCCCAGTTCAGGGAGCCGAGGGTGTCGTCCCTCCTCCCCATCGGCAGACAGATGACCTGGGAGATGGCGCTGCCAACCCATCACCACAGCGGCAACAGGAGCACCAGGGAGAAGATGCAGGCATCATCACTCCCCAGCGACTGGGAAGATTCCAGAGAGAAGGTGCTGTAGGCACTTCTCTACACCGGCAGTTATATTTTTTTGGAGAGGTTGGGCGGGGGAGTAATGCTCTTGGAGGGGCAGATTATTTGGGGCACCAGTTTCAGGAGGGCATTGATAGGCTAAGTGAACTAACTGACTACGGAGTCAACCCGTTTGGGGTTTACTCCTGTGTCAGTCCTATTTGTAAGGGGGAGATGTGTGGCAGAACCCTCCATCACTGGGGCCCCTGGAGAGGCCTGAGAGCCAGCCTCCTCCCTATCGACTATGGGCCCAGGCCTTGTAGAGACTTCTGTGTGTGGATACAGGGGTTCAGTCTGCTGATGTACCCCATGTTTTAGCACTCAGAGTCTCAGAACTGTAACGTCTGCTGGACATCCTGTGGTAGGAAGAAGGCTGATTGTCTTAGCATTGTTAAGTGTATAGGTGTGAAGTGTTTCCCCTGTTATTGTGTGAGTCAGCCCTTGTCTTAAGACCCCCTGTAGGTATGACTGCTGCATACCTAATTATCAATTACATAACAGGTAGCTGTTAATCCTGTGAGCTCCTGTTATCCCTGTGTCCTGGCCATTGTCTGTCTCAAGCCAATTATATGTCTATCGTCATTCCACGTCTACGTCCCCAGTTAATGTCATTATTTATGTCTCGTGACATCCTGTCCTTCCCCCGGATATTGTGTTGCAGGATTTGATCTAATTACTTCCTTCCTGCCATGGTAATTAGATCATGTGATATGTGTATTGCCCCTTTTCTACTTCTGTGTATATATACCTCTGTATTTGGCTTTAATAAATGAGTCCTGCTTTCACCTCAACATGAGTGTTGCCTGATGTTTGGGGTGGGTTATAGCCACGCTGTGTAGCTAAGCTTCGGATAGCCACAGTGCCAATGCGGCTTCGGTGCAGCGACGTCCCTCCTTCTATGTACAACGCTGGTTCTGCCCGGCGCTGAAGGGGTTACTTGTTGGTGTCCCGGGAGGAGGAAGCAACGTTTGGCGGGAGTACCCAGTCGGGGTAAGGTCGGTCCCGTCACAGATACAAACCTGGACATGGGGGACCAATGAGGAAGGCAGGGATCTGTCTTTTTTAAATACTGTTAGAACATACCCCCAACATTTGAGGTCTCTCCTAGAAGTAATGAAATTCTATGCACAAACTTCATTGAATAAACAGGACTTCATAAAGATTACCATAAAGAATACGTTTGGTGTGGTGTTTGGGCAGTGAAAGTCACCTACGATATCACGAGTAACAACCATGGCAGCCTCCAGGCTAAAGGAAGTTTATTGGAACAAAGTGAAATAAAACCATGTTTTTTTCAGTGCAAATCTACAATGCTGTATAAAGCTCCGTATTTAATGGACACAGGAAAATAATTGTTTTTTCATGGAATTTCCCCCTTTTTCCCCCCATTTCATATTTATACCCATTTTTAATATGCCAATGAGAAATTAAAATATGAGAAAAACAAAACATCATGCACATTAGTGTATGAAAACATATTGGGTGGTGTGAAGGTACAAGGCTTTACTGCACCTTACTGGGGTTATTACTGCCTGAACTATTATTGCTGCTCTTCCTGGCTAGCTGGATGTATCTTTAGCTCATTGGAAAGTAGTAAAAACGAGCTAGGAATTAGTAAAGGGGAATTCTACATGACTAGTGGAATCCTCAACTTCCCATCCGCCTTAAGGCCGTACTCCCCCAAAACTCACTCTACAATAAGGGACAACATTATTAAAATAGAGGAAGGTGTTTTTTTTATATTTTATAAAGTCCACAGCATTTAAACAGGAACTCAATATTAAGAGCAAAACAAATACAATTAACATGCAAATCAAGGTTTTTTGTACAGTAAACATAATAAATAAATGGTTGGGGCAGACCAAACAACATGTCAACCCTAAGTAATACTCCCTCCACTTTTTGACACATTTTCCCAAAGTACAACTCCCTTCAATGACACGGGTCCATGGGCATCCGTAGGATTTTTCCCAGTGAGGGGCAAAATATCCTCCCCACCTTTACCCTCTTCCACCCCAATACCTCCTTAACGCTTCCCAGTTGCCTACCTTTGTTGGCTCAGAGGGGGGGGATTCCTGGTGGGAGGCAAATGTTACTTACCCATTATTAGGAGAATTTATATGACCATGGTAGTAGCTATCATACCATCATAAAGATTAGCCACAACTACCCCAGCCTAGATTGTAAATTTTCAAGAGCAGGGCTCTCTTCTCATTTTGTATCAGTTTGTTATTGAATCTGCTGGCGCTATATATAAAGAACGTAATTTAATAGTGTTCACCCAATAATGGCTGACTATATATCATAGGAGGCTTGGAACCAAAAATTGGACACTTGGTAGTTTTCCGGCAGATGTGGTAACATTTGACTCGTGATAAGTGTTATTTGTCATGCTGTTCAGTTCATTGGATGGCTGAGAAAGATGAGATGCGCATTCCATAGCAGCCTCAGTGTCAATAGATGTTTGACTTAAAACTACCTTGTGTCTGTAGCCTGCAAACTGTGTCTCTGCCCAGGCAGGAACTCTGTGTCTATGAAGAAGTAGCTGCCAGAGTGAATGGAGAAGAGGGTGACAGCAGGGGTGTACAGAATTAAACAAAAGCTTTTTAGACAAATGCCAGGTGTTTGTTCTGCCTCTATGTCTAGTTAACCTAATCTAACAGCCCACGGTTTCTCCCTCCCCTGCTGCTGCTCCAGTGGCCCACTTTCTATTGTAATTGGGGTCAGCTCCTCATCTGTTCGTGGCTAACATGGCTTACCCTACCTTCTACCTACTACACGAAGCAGGAGAGAAGGAGCTCAAGGCAGCCAACTCTAGGAAGTACCCAAGTATGCCAATGACCCACAAGGCTGCTTATACAAAAATGGCCAGTTCAACAGCACCCCATTTTTTTCTCTGTGCCAACATATAACAAAAACATTAACATCTTACTCCTTACCAATGCATGACCTCATGCATGGAGGAACCATAACTTTCTTTGGAACCGGCACAGGCTCGTACTCTCGGTCAGTTAGCGTTTAGTGGTAAAAATGCCAATCAAAGGGGCATCTGCATGAGTATTAAACACAAGCATTAAACTTGCCCCCAATCATAAGGTACAGTAACTAATTCAATTTGGCACTTTATACATTCAGATGTTCTGCTAAATGAACTTCTCCTAGTGGGACATCATTTGTTTCAAATCAGTCCTGTCTATTAGCTTTACAACTGAGCAGATATATTGTATTAAAATGACTTTGGATTTTTTAACATTACATTTCATCATTAATTAAAACTAGAAGAACAAGAATATATTTTTTTTTTAGCATTTTTGATCACTGGTGTATATTTATATATTATCCTTGTTTTCCATCTATCATGAAAACCATGTAATTGTTTCAACATTTTTTTTTTCTTCAACAGAGGGATTACAATAGAAAAAAAAAGTAACAACTAAAGAAAGGATGAAGTAATGTGTTTAACTGCTGGAGGTTGGTAATAGTGAACAATAGAAGGAAACAAACAGCATATTTAAACAATTACTGCTGTGTGAATTATTTAGAAATCAGTAGAGAATATGTCTGTCATAATAATAACGGCTCTCGGATTTCATATTATGGCTTCATTGTTATTATTTTGAGCCATAAAAACCTTGCCAATAAATCATTTGTATTTTTAAAATGATCCAGCCATTTGGTTGGGAAGAATTGTACTGTATGTTTTTTTTGTTCCCACCAGATGAACTATTACTCCATCTGTTTTCGGCTGAAAGTCCTACATGGAATGTATTGTAATTGTACAGATATGTTATAAGATGCATTGCAATTCTATGAAAACAATGTATAGAAATGTTTTATAATGGATCGGGACACAGAAAATTTAAAATATTATAATCCAAGCGTAGAATTGCATTATGGAAAATGATATACATATTGTAATTAGAGTCTGCGTGGCTTTGAACCCATCACCTAGTGTCACCTTACAAGAAAGGTAGGCACTAGACAGTGGACTAATACAATAACCTTTGGCTATCTTTTTGGCAACAATATTTTTCATATAAATTAGAAAAATGAAAATATATTTTTTTAAAAAAATTAAATAAATAAAAAATAGTTAGAACTTGTGAAAAGTAAGTAAAAAAAAAAAAAATGATTTTTTTTTTTATTATGAGGTCTTATGACGACGAGTGTGTCTGTTTAAAATTTAAATTTTGTTTAAACATCAGGAATCATTGATGAAAAATAATAATTAAAATAATAATTTGTATTGTTCAGGTTGACATAGAAAGACAAGAATAAAATACATTGGTTTACCAGGCGCAAAAATTCAAAAAAGGGACCATAATAATAAAAAACATTAAAAAAAAATATATATTTTTTTAATAATCACAACTAGCAATCAATAACTTTAAATGTATTATTTTGGAATAGCAGTTAAAAAAAATACAGTACATGAAAGACCAGTGACAAAAGATACTAAAGAACTAATATTTTTTTAAAAGAAGACATTTTTATATAAATATAAAAACTTTTTGCGCATTGCGTTATACCACGGCGGAAAAGCAAAACATCTGGTTTTTCGCAGCCTTGTTACCGGAGGCTGACATACATCATATTTTTTCTTTCGATATTTTACACCTGATATGTTTTGTTTCTGTGATTTCTCTCCTGGTGTTTGATGCCTTTAACCTATCAATCATTAGCTTTTCCGTGTTCCTTAATCTTTTATAACAACGCCAGACCTTTTCTGTTTCCTAGTTCTGTTTCATAAAATTCTTTTCATCTCATCTCCCTCGGCAGACAAGCAAATATCTTGGGTATATTTTTGTTTATCTCTGATTCAAACAGTCTTTAACTTGTCAAAATCAACAAGTATGATTTTGTCTGGAAACTTTTCTTCTAATTTACCATTTGTTCTTTGAAGTTCAATAATGCCTATTCAAATTATCTTACTTTTTTTTTTCCTTTCCTTTGGCATCTTTTGTGGATCTCTGTTGGCATAGCATAAAAGTGAAGTGAATTTAACAAAAATAAACATTCATATGTTCAGTGAGTTTCCAATGATTTCTATAAAACATAATAGTTGTCAGGCGTGGCGATTAAAATCATGTACTGTGTGTAGATGAGGGCATCAAAAAAAATAAATACATCCAGTAAAAAGAACGTATATTTTAAAAATGATTTACAAAAAAAGCAGTTTGTCTTTTAAGAATGTTCCTGATTTAAGTTAACGATCTCATTAGAATATTTTTCATTTAATATGTTTTCTGGAAAGGTTTTCTGGTGAAGCTTCCCCTGTTAATGAAAAGAGATTGGAAAACTGAGATGAATAATCATATAAATCTTAAGGACAAGAAGTTGAAGGTACTTTTCCAGCTACTCTGCAGAATTTAACATTATTATTATTATTATTATTATATCAGGCGGCATTGGAAACAGAATTCCTAGTACTGTTGCAGTACTGAATGTTCAAGCCCTTCCCAGAAATAATTCTCTAATTGTGTAAAAGTTTGTCTCATTCATCATTTTTTAAGGGAACGCTTATTTGTCATATGACACAAAACCAGCCGCTGATAGGATATTGCCATAGAAGCTGAAAAAAATCTTCCAAAAGGTTATTTTTATATTACACTTGCATAGAAAAGAATAAAATGCATGGCCTGCTGCACTTTACTTTTCAGTTTTGCAAAGTTTACCGAAACATACAATGTAGGATTTGGAATATTTATATATTTAGTGACGCATTTCATTTGAATAAAAATAGTTAGTACATGAGACCAAAATCCCATTACAATAAGTCTATCGTAAAAAGAGGGTCATCAGTAGCTTTTTATTGAGTAAAATTTTTTAATTTCCTACTTGCTGTAGTAATAGGCAATTCATTGACATATTTTTTCCAATTTTTGTTGGAAGTTTTAAGGCTAATTAATAAAGGTTACATTTTCTTTCAATTTATAGCAGCAACTGACTTCATTGAACAGCACCTAATCATGCATGAATATTTTTATTCTATGATTTAAAATAAATAGCCCTTTTTTAGTGTTATTCCACAAAATATTATATTTTTAGACATTTATCATTAGATATTACATTTTAAAATATTATTATTATTTTTTTTTTTTCAATTAATTTTATTAATATTGTTTATGTATGGGGTCACTAAAGTATATAATGAGTTGAGTTTTTCAAGCATGTGGTAGGCATTATTTATTGAAGAACTGTGGCATTCAGACAAATAAGGCAGCAGCAGCGTGAGAACGCTCTCCAGGTACTGCACAGTCCTCGGGGTATATTTATCAAATTAAATGGACGCTCTCTCTTTTGAAAGATGTGCTACAGTATCTGTCCATATAACATGTTTTATATGCACACATTTTTATTGTCAACAAGATGTTTATAATGCGGTATATCCTCTGAACATTAAAGTAAGGATGGAATTTTATATGTGGTGACAACCCTGGCCATAGCTAATACGAAGCAGGCTATCAGTTGAACAAGACCCTTTTTATGTAGTTATGGAAGGTGTTCTATTCTGATTAAGCTGATTAAGCCTAGGTCTAGGGCAGCAACACCTCTGCAACATAACAGGGAGCCAGTTGCCCCGTTGGGCAATCAGGATCCCTATACCGCCACTGCTCATCGTGTAGGTTAAAGGAGATAACTGATCTACCCAACCGGCCCATGAACATTATCTACAGTTGGCTTAACCCTCCATAGCTTACGTCTGTCTGGTACCGCTCGTCCCGCGGCGCCAGAATATGGCTTCATATCATATATATATATATATATATGATTTCCTGGACTTTGACCTCTGCACGTTTATGAACCCTGTCTGTCAGCCCTGTCTGCCGGCCCTGACCTCTGCTTACGTTTGACTCTGCTACTGGATATTGCCTGTCTGTACAGCGTACCTGTTTTGCCCCCGTGCACACTCTCACTGCTCTACTGATTTCTCCATACTGTCATTCGGAGAGTGTGCGCCATCTCCTGCCATCTCTTGCACCCGGGCTCCTGGTAAGTAATATTCCACTATTAACTGCAAGACACTAGATGGAGAAGAACTTTAGGTAGCACTTCCACATGACTACATTATTACCTTTTTGGTAAAATTGGAATGTGTATTTTTTTGAATTTTCGCCATTTATCCCGCCGCCTAATGCGACTGGGTTTGAAATCTGGCAGCTCTTTTCCGCTTCAATAGAATTCTGAACACATGTGGACTCTTGTTCAATAATTATCTGTTCATCATATGTTCCAGTCCAAGTTCACCTTGAAAGAACGATAAAAAAAACCCCCACAGGTATGCACACTCAGCAGGACAGAAAAGATTAACATCTTATCAAGTTCCAGAGAAAGCCCAAAAAGGCCTAGTCTGTAAAGAACACGGATGAAAAGATCCGTGACATAAATAATATGTCAGTGCGGCTGAACTCTGTCTGTGTGAAGGAATGAAATCTAAGGCCATAGAACGCTTATTGTTATCATTGGTTCCGATTCAGAAACAATATTTTAGTTGGTGTCACGCTGTGATAATTCACATAGGTAGCTTTGGCTCGGTGCTATGCTTTGCTATTTAATTCAATAATTTTAATATGACAGCATCATGGGAGTTACTGAGCTTAGCAAAACCACACTTTTGAAAAACCAATGAATTTTTTAGGCCAGGAACTGTGGGAATTGGGTATAACTGGATATTGTTTACTCGGTAGTAATTGTTGCAAGGATGCATATGATTTCTATTAGTTTTATTTGTTTTCTATTTATACTGTTCTGGCTCTCTTATCAGTAAAAATAAAAATTAAATGTACATATACTGAATTAGATGCAGAAAATGCATCAATGATCAGAGTTCAGTAAACTCCGATTTCCATTTAATTTTTCATTTGCTTCTAAGATATTTATTGGTTTTCGGGTAATGAAAATTTGCAACAAGATATAACAATAAATTTCCATTTAAGAATCTTAGGGTACGCAACAAATGCATCAACCTGTTACACCGGCCAGTTTCTCCTTTCTCTTTACCAATTCTCTCTTGACCGAGTGGACTACACTGCCATACTATACTCCCATAATCTACACATTTACCAGCAGGAAGAATGGAGGACATTATATACACACAGACAGTGACCAAAGGAGGACCACAGTCCAATAGGTGGGAGAGCGTTGCCTACAAACCCTGCCAATTATTTTTAAAAAAGACAGGAACTTGAGCTCCACAGAATTGTACTGTAGAAGCTTGAAACAAACATTATTATCTTTTTTTGTTACATACTTACCTTCCAGAATGACAGGAGACCACAAATTGCAAAAAAAACCCAGAAATGGTAAGGATCCAACACCAAAGACAGAGATTGATATTAAGACCTGTTAAAGAAAATAATAAGATACCATTATTAAAAGTTTGGAATGTATCTTCCCATGGAGACAATTGTTTTTTTATATTCTTAGGTGAGATCTTAGATCACATTTGGATTTATTCTACTATCGAGTAAATAAATTTTGGTAATAACCGCTATATTCATATTATTGTACGATATTGGCCAAGCACTGCTTTTTTTGTAACATTATTTTGATATCTTGTCTTGTTATTGGCTCCCGTTATTGGCTACTAGTTGCCTAAACTCTGAATGTTCATGTTAACATCATTATACATGTTATAACTATTATCTGGCCCCGTTTTGTGCGTAGCTATCCCCAGAACAGCAGTCCAGTCGTGACCTTGGGAAAATCAGCTGCAATAAAGATTACGGATTTCTTCTTTGCTGATTGGGATCCCTTGTGGGACTTTGTTGTACGCTTACACGTTCCATGACAATGTGTTTCAATGGTGATGGATGACAACGCATGACTTATTTCCAACACAGCGCTACTTAAGGTAGACAAGACATAAGGGTAGAAGTTCATACGGCTAGTGGCGCTCCTCCAGCCTTTAAATCCAGCCCAAAGCAAAGCACCAACATAAAATATATCTCCTTTAAAACAGATGTATTAGCTATATCACAAGAAGATAGCCTGCGGGTCTCCAGATGTTAATGATCATTAATGCTCTTGACGCCATGGCAGGTGGAGGAGTTGTACCTCTTCAACAGTAGTTCTTCAACAGCTGCGTTCGGATGACTACCCCTGGGTTACAGACGCTATCAGACACATATGCGGTAGCAAGCTCTTGGTTCTCGATAAAGAACATTAACCTGAAGGCTCACAGCGGATTTCATGTTATATATTAAATATTTAGAGCCAAAAAAGCTAGGAGGTACCCGTCATTAATATAAATGGTCGACCAATACGATATCCTCTTTTTATTTTTATTTATGTGCAACTTCTATAATATGTTTTCATGCGCTATAAGAGCTCATATGTATCTTTGACTTATAGCGCAACCTGTCATTTCCTCAAATATTTATTTATCTTTACAATATTTTAACTTCATTTTTTTTAAATATTTCCTTTCATTTATTTTATTTTTGTCGTAAAATTAAGCTATGCGTCAAACAAAAGAGATCCGCAAATATGTTAAGTGAAAAAAATGTGCAGATATATAAATAAGACAATGTGTCGTCCACATGCTGACGCGTTATCTTAATGTTAATTAAAATCTTTACGTTTGTTGACTGCAGAAAAATCTAAACACATATATTTCTGATGCACGGGACTTGTTTGATGCTATGTATTCACATCTCCTTTCGACTTGCTAAAAGGAATTAAATGTTACATATATCAGCAGTGAAAAAAAGCTGAAGACCACAGTGAATAATTTTCCTCTAATGGTTAAATCCCCGTTTAGATTTGCAGATCTTTGATTTATTTGAAGAAACCTGCTGGGTCGAACATATTGCAGAGCTGATTAATGTCTCATTCTGTCATCAGTTTCCACTTATAATGTTGGCCCGTTCTGACATCTACCCCCTAAAGAATCTCAAAGAATTCAAGAATAGATCCAAGATTTTTTTTTCTCTCTACTGGCATGGGATTTGGGGAATGTGGTGCGAGCAAAATAAGGAAGATGAATGTAAGTACATTTTCATGTTCTGTACTGAACTCGTTTCTCCAGAGGACATGCCCAATTCCAGGACCACACCAGCCAAGGAAGCCCATCAATAACACGCTCACTGGTTTTCCTACAGATGTCTTGCATTTCCTGTGCTGCCTTATAAGTTTCATTCCAGCTTGTTTGGTCTAGGGGTTTAACCCTTCAAAGATCAGATGGCCTATTCCCCACACTTCCCGGCATTTAAAGTGGTCATTCTGAGTTGACCTGGGGTTGGCGTGATAACCAATAATGCTGTTGCCAGGGCAGTGTCACCAGCTCCCCTCCCAGCTGCCTTCCCTACTGACATCATTTCCCAGTGCGCCATATTTTAATGATGCAGGGTGGAAGGCACCGTCCTCTGTAGTGCCTCAAGGAGCCTCATTGCCTAACAATGCGACAGGCTACCTGTTTTGTGGCAGAGGGATAGCCGCCCCCCCTGTGCTTGCCACCCTAGGCCTAGTTGACCTATGCCACAATACACCACTGAATGTTGCATCCAAATGTCTGCAGCTTTGTGTGAGTGATATTTGTCTAAATGAACCTGAAATATTATTCTCTTAGGTTTTATGTACTACAGAGAGAGTTGGCAGGTAAGTTTGTTTCAACTCACTGAATCCATTATGCATGATGAAGAGCCAAACTCAGCAAGCTTTTCCTGCAGGACAGGCTAAGAGGGCCCAGCATTATCTAAATGGATTAGGTGACTTTCACAAATCCCCACTGGTCAAACTTGTCACAGGCGGTCACTGCGGTTTGGCTTTATAATCTATAGAGAAGTATATGAGTTTGTAACATAGCTGCCCTGCAAACTTCCCTGTCAACTGCTGCTTACGCCGATACATCCCTTTATATATGGGATACACCACAGGTACCATTTTTGATTCCCATCACTACGCAGTAATTATAAGTCATCTCATAGGGATAATATCCGCAAGGCTAACAAGGCTGCGATCTATGTCTCCTGGTCAATGATTGGGCCTTCTCAGGGACCACAGCAATAATTGTAGAGTTATGTATACTGACTGATCCTGTTTTGAGATTTAAGAGTACATTTATGGCTGTGAAGTAGCGGTTAGAAAGATATATGTCTGTCAAATCAGTAATGACTGCAGCTAGGATAATCTTTCTCTATCAACTTTCCTCATTTTCTGATCCACATATCCTCCAGAATCAAATTCAAACTTCTGACCGTGACCTACAGAGCACCAATTCTGCAACCCTCTATGTCCTTACCCTCATATCCACTCACCCCTAGCTGCCCACTTCTGCCACCATGACCTCTTCCTACTACCGTATTCAAGATTTCCCCTGTTCGTCCTCTCCTACTGCTTCCTCCTCAGCCAACGACTAGATTGTAAGCTCCAGGAGCAGAGTCCTCCTCTTCTTTTGTACCAGTTTGTTATTGTGTCTGATTTAAAATTATTCCACTGATTGTAGCAGATTGTAGCAGAGCCAAGAAATCGGCTGGCGCTATAGAAATAAATGCAATGTAATCTGTCTTGTGATTCAAATATTTTCTTTCTATCGCTACTTGAGAATTCAACACCAGAAGCAAGTACAATAGTCCCGCTTATTTCTGTTTCATTCATTTAGCTTGTAATAAAACATCACTAATGGTGCTTCCAATAATGGCAGTTTTGTAAATAATTGTCAGGAGGTTAAAATATGAAGCAGGGACACCAGCCTGGATACACCAGCCAGGAAAACACCATTTGGGATGTTCAGATATCATTAAGTTAGAGCAGAATATGAAGGAGCTGGCTCCAGTGGTATATAAAAATTCTGGGGTACCCTGTGAGATATATGGTTGGGACCGCCAAGCCACTACTGCACACACAGTAACATCCTAACATACTTACACACATACAGTAAAGTGATTATGCACACTAACATACTTACATCACATTGGTTGATGCCAGGGGATCCTCCTGCCGGCGACCAATAGCGTGGCCTTTACGGACGCTCAACTACTGACGCAGAAGCCATTGGTGACTAAAATCGCCATTTCTCCCAGGCCAAGTTGCTCAGAGCAGTTGTCTGAGTGCCGATAAGTGACGTCATATTCCAGCGGTATGTCCTGGAGGGCTGGTGCTAGGGGCCCACAGAGGCCTAGTGGTATGCCTGGGGGGGGAGCTGGTGCTAGGGACACGTGGGAGCTTTGTTTCCCTTGCAGCCAAGCAGGGGCCCTTACCTCTTTGCTCTCTCAAGTGAGAGAGAAGGGCGTACTACTGTATTTGCTCGATTATAAGACGAGGTTTTTTTCAGAGCAAATGCTCTGAAAAATACCCCTCGTCTTATAATCGAGGTCGTCTTGTAATCAGACCTCAAAGATGTCTGCTGGGGCCAGGCTGCTCACCGGTGCTTTGGTCGCGAGCAGCGTCTCCTCTGCAGCCGGAAAACAGGAAGCTAGCAGCACTGCCTCCCCCTCCCTTCTCTGGGGGCGTGGCCAGAGAAGTTGCTCGCACAGCCGGGCCCCTGCAGAAGTCTTCGAGTGAGAGATCTGCACTGCAGTTCAGGTAAGGGGGTGGGGGAGGGTTTTTGGGTAAGTATGTGTGAAGTATGTGTGATTAATGGAATGAATGAGTATTTAAATGTTTGTGAATGAGTGTGTGTGATAGCATGGATGTGTAAGAGGGGGTGGGGGTGGTAGCATGACATAGGGAGGCTGTACTCACACTCCCATCATCCCCAGGTTCCAGCATGTACTGGCTGCGTTGGCTTGATAGGAGTGTGATTGCTGTTAGCAGTTATATATATATATATA